>QDHC01004796.1:199634-259493 GCA_013186455.1 Papilio dardanus tibullus | reverse complement strand
TACAAATACTATTTAAGATTAGACAAGAAAAATAAAAAATTAAAAAAAGTAAAGAGTTATAGCTACTGCAGGCTAAAAACCAACACAGGGTGTACTTTTTTTCGAAAATTTAGAACATGCTATAGTTCATAAACTATTAGACATAGATTTTTTTTATATTTTTCTAGTGTCTCTTAGGACTTCCTCTATCACCTGTTTTAGTTTTGGCGTCGACTTACGGGACACCCTGTATATCTAATAAAATCTGTTAAACTAGGGAATTAGCAAAAATGAAAAATGTGTGGTTTTTAACACGAGTAAAGTTGCGGGTAACTGCTAGTTTATTCAAATACATGGGTGTTACAGAATGATATAATGGTGATAATTTTACAGCCAATTATAAACTTTGTATTAGAGGCCTAAAGTTCCACAACTTCACCTCCAAGGTTGCACATACAAGTAAGTAAACTAAATGGAAATGACCTATAAATCATCTCACCCCTTCAAGGTAACGTGACACGCGATTTACGACCCTATTGTAGAGTATTTAATATTAAATAACTTAAAGTTTTACGTGCTACAAGTGTGGCGCATTACGTCAAGAAGACAACAGAGTGCCACCCAAAGTATATTTCGATAAGTCATGTGATTGTCACGTGAGAAATATCGAACGTTATTGTCAGTTCCTTACATTATAGACATACGCTATAGAATCGCTTCGCAGCGAATGTACTTTTGAGTAACGCACCTGATGGTGTCACAGTCGTCTAAAAATCTAAAGAACAAATAGAGAAACAAATCTTAAAGTAAGCGCATCTTACAATGTAACAGACGTTATTTTATGAAAGGAGTGTAAGCGTTATCAATACTAACATTATAAAGAGGAAATCTTTGTATTTTCATATTCTTGTATGTATTGAAATAACTCAAGAACCACTGGGGCGATTTTAAAAATTATTTCACCATTAGAAAGCTACATTATCTCCGAGTAACATAGGTTATATTTATTAATTCCACGTGAACGAAGTCGCGAACAACAGCTAGTCACTTAAACGACGTTTCAGTCGGCCATTAGACATGAAAATCATTCTACTATTTACCTACTTTATATGTGTGCTAAGTCAAAGAACAGTAAATGCAACAAAGAAGAAAGCTTTCAGTTTAAACACAAAATCAGTTTGACGCGAGAAAAGCTGCACCATTAAATTGAAACGTGCTACATCAAAGCACAATCGGTGGAAACTTTGTGTCCGTATGTGTTGCTTCAAGGCGTTTAAAGTAGGGCAATGACACACAGACTAGTCCTTAAGTCAAAGCTATGCAAACTTAGTATCTACGACTGTGTACGTAATTACATTGGTACAAACGTTTTTGTATAAGGAAGTGATGGGAATGGAAAGTGGATTTGTCGGGGGAAGAGACGTATAGAAAGAGGAATTTTCCCTTTTTTGTGCGTCTCCTACTCCGTAGACTAAGGGTAGACAACCTGCAATTGCTGATATCTATGGGTAGCAGTCGCTTCGCTATTTCAGCGAGTCCGTTTGCTCGTTTCCCAGTTTATAATATAAGAAAAGTCACAATATTGTAAGTACATTAATCTGTAATTCAACATATAAAATCAAGACGTCCGTCCTCCGCCGCTGCCGGTGACAAATTGACAAGTTTATTATCAGTTGCGTTGTTCGGGAGCGTTGTTATGTTTGCAATTATTCGCAAAAACTTTGGCGAGCTCTCGACTTATTTACGACTTGTTTCTTACGGGACACTTTAAAAGACTTTCCTTCTTATCTTTATTACACTAACTTTGTTTTAATGTGTCTTATGAACACGAGTACAAGATAAAATCACATATTAAGTTTAGTTGCTTTTTAAATTATTTACTTAAAATAATTAACACTGGCCACTGAAATAATAAGTACGTATTTCTAACTAATTAAAAATCTAAATAAAATACGATAGTTTAAACTAAATCAAAATAAAACTAGACTTGTCTTGTTACATCAAGGATTTCGTCTCTTAATTGGGTCTGTGGTGAAAATTTACAGCTGTACCTTTACAACACGAACCTTTAGCCCTTTTATAACTTAAATGTTTTATGTGTCATTGGGCATTTAATATCTGTCATTAAGCTCGGAACGGTTATAGCTGGCCTTACACAATGTTTTAGTGTTATAGACACGGTAAGGGTAATGTAGGGAAAATAATTTAGGTCTCTAAACGCATACTTTTGACGTAGGATCAAATAGCATTCGATGCGAAAAAGATTTAGGAATTTTTAAATTCGCGCCATAAAAAATGCAACACCAAACTTGTGCAATACAAAATATGTGTAATTGCAGTCTAAAGATAATGTTTTTTGTATATTTTTGATTGTAACAGTTATCTTTTCAAATTTTTGATTTCAATGTGATGAAAATATTCTACATTACCTAATATAAGGTTTATATTTTTCTTGTTAGCTAGATTTTTTTTCGTTTCATACTCCCTTACCAAAATTACTGATAACGGGGCAAATTCACAAGTTTAATGACGTCATTTTTCCTCAGCCACGCGACGGTTTTATCGCCTTATTAAAATGGAACGCAGCTGTTATATAAATATGACGCTATTGGTCCATAGTTCACTGTTTTTTGTACAGGCCTATACTTATACGTGCTCGCGTATTTATTGCGTATTTTCGTTGGAGCTTTTTAGCCGGAAATTCTTGTTATAATAAATGAAAATGAAAAACAAAACAAGATTATTTTTAGGAAAGAAATGACGAAGTTTAGGTTGCTCTTTGTTTTTATCGTATAAATTAATAACACCTAAAATGATCTTGGTGGATGCAACAGATATACAATAAATTCCACTCGTGATTTGTGTATAGACTACGACAAAGGCGCGGACGAAAGCTAGTCTACTGGGTACTATCCTGAACCACAGGAATTGTATATGAGAAGGAAAGCAACACAAATAATTGTGTGTTTCTACGGCCCCAAAAAAATGTAAAATATATGTTATTCTCACTTTTATTTAATGGAAAATGAGTAGTTTGTGTTGACAGTGGAAATCTACTCTTAAAAGAAAATAAGAAATTACCATTTTCATAATGTAATTTAAAACGATACGTTATTCCTGTGTTCTGTCAAATCCAGCGTTTGTCTCGAATCCCGAAACCTTATCTCGATCAAAGGGAAATTATTCCATCGAGCCGAAAAATAAGAGTTTATTCGTACATGGAAGACGTTTTCTTTTAGAGATCCTTCATTCATTGTTAAATTAAAAAACAACAAGTTTTTACGTCGTTATCATTCGTCTGTGTTTAAAATGATGGGAAGGGGAAGTGAATTGGCAGGGTAGGGGACGCATAGGAAGAGGTATTATCCTATTGCTGTGCGTGTCCTCCGTAGATTAAGGGTAGGCAACGCATCTGCAATTGCAGATGTCTATAGGAAGCAGTCGCTTCACTTTTTCAGCGAATCCAGGTGACCGCTTGCTCGTTTGTCACTTTGTCATATAAAAAAATCTATTGAAATGAATGAATAAGGCTGTAAATAAATTGTAATAATTTGAACTTAGTTTAATTTGTACGGAACTCATATCAATAACATCATCTCCATTTCCAAAGCGAGGCCATTGTTTTGTAAAAGTTCAATACATAATTTGTAAGCTTCAAGCTGATACTGAAATAAATATTGTGGTTGTTTTTAATAAAGAATACAAGTTTCTATGGGAAAATTTATTTATGAAAAGACAATAAAATACTTGTCACATGACTGACATATACTTTCATAATATCAAAAACGGCCAGTGCACATCTCAGCAGATTATACTACTCCAACAGTTTTTGTATAAGTGGTATCAATATAAAATATTACTTTATCATTACTATAACAATTGTTATATTCTGTTTTAATACTGGTGATTATCAAGAGTTATTATTTACTCTGTGTCATCAGTACTATAATGGTCTATAGTATTCAATATAAAGGCCGAAACCCATCTGTGGTTCCTCACGTTCTGCAGATGTCCACGTTTATCTTCTTTTCTTATATAAAAAAGTATGTATAGCTTCTTGTATCGACTAAGTCTTTTACTAGTATTATTTTAATCATTCTATTACAAGAACATACTTTAAGCTTATTAACGTTGTAGCTTCAACTAAGCTGACAGCAACTGCTTCTAAGTTTCATTTGCAGCGACGTTACTCTACTCAAGTTTTTGTACTAGAATCTATGGAAACTGTTACTGACTTTACAAGACATGAATTACATTAGAACATTAAACAAAGGACAAACTTGTACAAAAATAAACGGAATAAAAAAAATAGTACAAAATTTTATTAGACAAGGTTGTAACAAGATAGGAGCCAATCTTGAAAAGTGTAGAATGTAGAGCAGATGTTCGTAGCTCCTGTTCGTAGCTGCTGCTCGTAGCAGCTGTTGACAGGAATTAAGCTACGAGCTCGGAGCTCTTGCATAACGCGGCGTAGACGAAAACTCACTATTTGATATTTTAAATGTTCCTTATGATATGTAATAGAAAAATGGAATATAATACTGAAGAAAAACTATGGTTTTAAATCTATAAAAAAAATGCGTTAGTTTAAAATAAAATAATAAATTACATTTTGTAATAACATCTTGAAATAAATACATAAGTACCAAAATTACAGCTGCATTTTGATATTATAATTTGCGTTTGATTTTATAATATCAGGTATTCGAGCGACTCCACCGCCCTCTATCGGCGCTCACAAGGTTGGTTATCACGCCCCTACAACGCAATCGCTCGTAACGAGGAAATTAAGAAGTTTAATAACGTCATTTTTTGTCACCAACTCCCTTACTTTATCGCCTTATTAAAACAAAGAGCACGTTATTAGATAAATATTGGTTGGTTACCATGACTTTTATATCCGTATTCTAAACTCTTTTACCTTTTTTTCAAAGAGTACGATAGTGACATTCAAATATAGAACGATTTTTAATAAAAAAAAACATAGTTAAACGTATGAGTCAAATTCGTTTAACGGTCAAGGAAATCTAACCATCTTAAAAATTTGAATCCGTCTAAAATTAGATGCAGCAATGTAATGAAAGCGTTTTAAGGAGTCCGGTCTGAGGAAGGCACGCGGCTCATCCGTGCAGACGACTCAAAGGCTGCGTTACTGGCACGCCCAATGTTTATTACTGTTACCATTCGTTTTAAGATTTTTGGGACAAGGATAAGAGAATGATGTTAAAAAGAGAGATTATGATAGGCAAAATTAAAGGGATTTTACAATAATTTATGACTTGTCAAAGATACTTACTTTCACCAGTTACTACCATTTTTAACTTGCATCTTTTTAAGTTTGCGAAGTATTTTAACTTCTAAAACATAAATATCCTGAAATTTCCGCCATCATAGTCACCCTAACGCTGAAGGAATCTAGTGCTTAATGACTGGGCATCGCTGAGGGAGCGCCGGCTAAGCGGATTTGCTGCTAGACTTAATACTTAGACGAGTGCCCACTTTCCTGTCCCTGGACCGTGAACGTTCCCCAAACGGGATTCCACGGTTAATTTTGATTGGCAATGTACCTGTAACTGTTTATAGACCGCTTGCTTTGGTTTGTTTGATTGAATTTCTATGAATAGGTCAAAGAAATCTGGTTGGTACTTACTAGATTTTGAGATCAACTTGGGCTAAAATTTTTCTTGAATTTTGTGTTTTTGAAAGTTGATTAAAAGGGTAGAGCAGGACCAAATAGGCATAAAAAAGACTGTCTTTTCACACAGCTATTCTATGTAGTTGTGGCTGAGAATAGATATTTTTTGTCCAAATGGTAAAGATGAAAATATTGTTGCGTTAAATAAAAATCATAGAGTGACAGTATATTAAAACTTGTAGTTGTTTAAGTTTCGATAAAAGAATTGGCAGCTTTGGCTCGGCTTGGCACCACACGCCGAGATGCCAGCTGCGAAATTGGCAACAAAACGTCATCTTCATGGCACAATCTAGTTATACAATGTGTTTATTTTATAAAACTTCCAGATATTATGTTATCTTTAAACAATTACTTACGAACAAAAAAAATGAAGTATCTTGCACTATTTTTTTTAAATTAAAACAAAAGAGAATCTAGTTTGATAGATTTCTAGTTTCACCGTTTTATTTAAGTACTAGGACTACAGAAGCTTATGATAGTTTAGTATGATGGGTACCAGGTTATCATAAATCAGTAATTCAAAGTGGAGGACAATTTCCTGCTATAATATCTTCAAGCCGTTCCTAATTAATTGTGTCCATCATTTTCAAAGAGCCCACTGGATATGGTCCCGCAAAGCGTAAGCAATGCGGAAATGCGAATGGCTGCCGTAGCCTGTTTGATGTAACAAAGTTATAAGAAAGATCTTAAACCAAAACAGAGCTCAAATTGCAAAAGTGTTTGACGGAATATACTGTATCATTTAGGAATCGTCCTCATTAATTTGGGGGCGCAGCAGTGCCCACAATTATATAAGGGACACATCACATTAATGCAAGGACCTCTATCCTGTTGGCCTTTATTTTGGTATTAATATAATTGTACACAAGCTTGACTAATTATTATTCGTGGGTGGTCTTATTTTTCATAAATAGTAAATGTATTGACTATGAACGTCGCATAATTGATCATTGTTGTCGATTCTACTGCCACTCGGTCCCAATATATACGCTTGCAAGTCAGTCCGAAGGATCAGTCGTGAAGGGAAATAAGTAGCAAAAACAAGTCTCCCAATAATCCTTAACTAAACATTATATCCACTTTCCATAGCACATTTATGTGAATCCAGTCTAGAGTCTGGCGAACATGTTCATTCATATAGAAACAATAGCATTGTGGCGACTTATCTAACCGACTGTATGATAAGAGAGATTATTCACTAGGCGTTTTGTAACGCACCGCAGTAACGCGCGGTTTAACATCGAATGCACAGTCAAAACCTCATCCTCCCTCTCCATTCTTCCTGTTGAAAAAACAGGGACAACACTGTTATTAATTAAAATATCATACTTAAGTTAATACGTGTCTTACGAAAGTTCGCGTTTAAAAACGCCTAGTCTTAACCAGCTTAAAGCATAAAAATTTTACTACGTAACTGTCAGAAGCAGCTGTTCCTCGTATCGTGATTCCATTTTCAAACCTTGCATATTCTTTTTTAATTGTTTTTTTTAGTGCATGCCTCGTGTACAGGCAAGGACCTTGTATGGCGTGCATTTTACATTTTATAACATTAAGTACAAAGCTAATTAGCTTTTTCTCTACCTGGTCCTATTATATTTCTTTCAACTGTGAGTTTCCATTGCTGAAAAAACTATACAAAAATGTTTGGTTATAATATTTCTTGTGAAAAAAAGAACTAAAATGAACGCAATTGTGTGCGGAATCGGTCGTTTACTTCTTGGAGAGATAGCTTACGCCAATTATTTTGTTTTCTTTTTGCATGAAAATTGTTAAAACAATGTTCTATACGAAAACTGTTTTTTGTAACCGCAAAAGCGGAAAATTGGTTGCCATTAAAAGGCTTAAAGTTTTTCCCCTTTTCTTTCCAGAGCCTGTAATTAAATGACAATTACCAGCAATCTCGAGGAAAAAGTTTGTTACATTTTTTTACATAACAAATATTCTCAAATATATCTGTTTATTTATAAATCTTTACATATTTTGTAATACTTATAATAAACATTTAAGCTGCAATCTTGAGCCAGCTACAAACGAACTGTACAGTTAAGACTGACGTTCACACGTCGATTTGAACAGCAAAGTCGAACTGTACAGTTCTCAGTTTTGCCTACGCACGTCAGTTTACTGCACAGTCGAACTGTACAGTTAAAACTGATCGACTATAGCCGGCTTTACGATCAAATTAATATCATCAATTAATTAACAATGAATGCAATATTTAAGTTTCCAACTTAATAATAGAAATACATTTTTTTTATAAACAACTTCATCAAATAACCTACAGAACAAAATTGCATTGTATAATTTTCCTTTAGCACAACGTATTTGTATGCAAGGCACAAAAATAGACGCGAGTACTTCAGTAACATTGTGCTGGCAACAAATAAGGTCCCAGTATTATTCTAGACAACCTGTGATTTACATTTACTACCGCTCACACAACACTACCATCGTTTACAAACGCTGTGGTTAGAACGAAGTATGCTTTAATAATATAGTACTTCAAGGAAAGGGATTGATTTACAAGAAAGATATAATAATAGACGTCATTGAAATAGAAAATGTAATACCTATTGTTTTTCCAAACAATAATATATGTAGTTTTAGAATTTTCAAGGAATTATCGGTCGATCATGAGTTTATACCATCGCCATATTGTAAAATATGGAACATATTCCTTTGAGTACTATAAAAAGTGACGTGAACAATTTAATAGGCAATCGTAGTGCCCAGGCCGTGGATATACTAACATGGACTCCACGACCCGGTAAGGAGACGGAGGAACACCGCGGGGCTTAGTGGGTAGTCCGGCCTGAGTCTATAGGCCGGGAGCCCCACACAAAGCCGTCCCTGCTGCCCTCGCAAAGCAAAGAAAAAATCGCAGTGCCCAGGACAGGATTCTTATATTCTTGGTTAGACCATAGTTAAGTCTTTAAATTGTAGGTCTGAATGTAAATAATGTAAGGTCAAAAAGGCGACTGAAGTTTCCAGAGTACAATTGTTAGTTAGGCTATAGTTAAATTTTGTAGGTTTGGTTGTTAATGATTATTTTAACGAGTAGGATTCTCAGATTAGTCATAATAAAGGTATGCCAATTTCGCCGGAAACCATTAAACACTCGAAAGATTTATTGCATGTAATATATCTTTAAAACATTAAAAGTATTTTTAGTCTTCTTCGGACATAGATCTTGGTGTCGATGATTAAAATTTAATAAGAATTTGTGGTCTCTATTCTAAGAAATATGTGGTCTTTTAGGACTCAATGATAAATTTGCAAACGGTATAAATCTTAAAGGTGATAAATTAGAAACATAAAAGCAAAAACTAATAACTCAGGTTATATTAAAAGAATGCTAAAGTTACATTGTGGGTTCGATTCTATGGGAAGATGATTTTCTGACTTCATTTTTCTTGGTACTGTTTCGAATATCTTAATTTCTCCAGTCTTCCTAATAAATTAGAGAAAGTACCAAGATTGAATTTCATTCTGATTTCTATGAAAATTCAAGTTCAATAAGATCATAATTATTCAATCGACAAACCAACTTAAGTGAATCACAACATTATTCTTGAGCATTAGTGGCTTGATTGACCATATTAAAAAAGCGCTTTCAAGCATAAACTAGTTCAGAGCACCGATTTAATTGTGTCCGAGCATCAGCGATAAGTTCGCTTTAATTACACTGACGCTTAATCAAATTCCGTCCGTGGACAGAAATTACACCATCTCACTTCTGACCGTGAGATTTAGTATGAAGCATGCTGTTGTCTTTGTTTTTATCGTAGAGAGTGAACGGGATGATGTGATTTTATAAGTGCTTCGGTCGAAATAGTTTGTCGTGACTTAATTACAGGAAGTGTGGTGATATAATAAATTCGTTAAGTTAATAGTTCAAGTGAGATTTCCTCTTAATATCTTTATTTGTAAACTTGACCGTGTGTGAGCTTTCTCTTTAAGTGAGATATCTTTAATCACTACAATTTAAATGGTAATTTTATCCTTAATTATAATTCCGAAAGAGATTTTATTCACCATAAAAACTCTAAAGAAGACATTTCGAATTTCTAATAATGTTAGTTCTTTTAATTTTTATACAACTTTAATTTCACAATTATTAGATTTATAATATTTTTATGGATTTGAATGAAAGGTTTACTCACAAGGCTAATAGTAGTGTAGTTCGACCCACGATGGGCTGTATTTTCCGCAACTCCACGACTAGCGCGTATTTTGCGTGACATTACACATGTCTTGAATTTTTTCGTCGATATGTGCAGGTTTCATCACGATATTTTCCTTCACCGTAAGAGAACAAGAACAAATATACCAATTAATTGGTTTATTGTTTATAGAATTTTCAAAATCGTTTAATATTTTCTAAAATATTTACTAACAATCCGGTATTAACCAGTATAATATTTCAAATCGATTAAATATCAAGACTATACATTATACACATTCTTTATTGACCGGCAAATAAATTTCCGATGCGTAATACATAAAGTAAACGGGGAATTAGCATAAACGCTTTATCGGCCGGACCGCACATAAAACACGAAGTCCACTTACACGATACGATACGATCACGACACGACATACGTAATAAATCACGTACGACATTTTATGATTAAATATTGCTGTATGGGACAAATAAAATGCATTGCACAAACAATAATCAGATTTTAATTTTGAAAACTTTAACAATTTCTACAATATACTTATTAACGCAATGTTGTAGATACCTAAAATAAATTAAAAATAACAACACAAAAGAACATATAGTCAAACCTGGTTAAACGAGAGTCCAAGGAACCGCGGTATTTGTCTCCGATGTAGAGGTTTCTCTCTAATTCTACTGTCTCGTTTAACGAAGTAGCTTATAGGGACCAGAAAATAATTCTCGCTTATAGAGGTTTCTCGCTGATTCAGATTCTGGCTTATCCAGGTTTAACTGTATTAAGAAATATTATAAAATTAAAATTATATCATAGCTTAGAATTCTTACTAAGATTTGATCTATAAAATTGAAAACTCATTGACTCTGTTAGGATTCTAAATGTATAAAAAAACTAATATATGGTAAATAACATTTTGCAATTTGTACAGTATAAATGTCCTTTGGCGATGAGGCGTTGTTTTCCGAATCGCTCCGTCAGTATCTCTATTTATTGGAGGCCTCGTTATATCCTGCAAAGAGAGCGCTGCTCTGTCAGAATAAAATTTTATCGTCTTATTGGATTTTATACAATATTTTCGGCTATCAACAAACGTGCCGTAAACCACACATTTGTGGTCTAATCAACTATGTAGTTTAACATTAACAACTAGCTGTTGTACGCGACTTCGTCCGCGTGGAAATAAATAATATAAACTATGTTACTCGGGGATAATGTAGCTTTATAGTAGTGAAAGGATTTTTAATATCAGCCCAGTAGTTCTTGAGTTATTTCAATACAAACAAAAATACAAAGTATCTCTTTATAATATTAGTACAGATTATGAATATCATGGCTTTTCTCGGTTCTCAAATAAATTGAACATTAAAATGGTTAAGACATCAAGACCAGAAATCACACTCTAACAAAGTCATCGAGGGGGTTACCCAAAGTGTATGAGCTACAAAGCGATTCGATAGCGAAAATCAAAAATGTATGGAACTGATAATAAAGTTCGATATCTCACATGTGACAAGCACACGACTTATCGAAAGTCATTGTCAGTTTCATACATTTTTGTCGATTCCATCAGCTATATCGACAATCGACCGATACTTTAAAGATAAAGAACGAAAAGAAATAAATAAATTTACCTACTCTTCGACGTTGACCTTGTTGAAGAATGTTTCGAAATTATTTTTTGGTAAGTAAAAGAATATTGGACGGCGTGAAATCCCTACAGTCGGCTAACGAGTCGATTCAGACCTGACAAAAGTCGGAGTAATAGGGGACCCGTGTAGTCGCCGAGGAAATTGTAAATGCTTTCATATGTTCAACAAGGTGTAACGTGTTTGTGAGTTGCCAGGTCGCCGTCTGGGGACAGGACTAACGAGCGTTCCGAATTCAAACAAGAGACTCTTCTAGATGTTTTCTTGTTTCCACTATTTATGAAAAAAAATCTAATTCCAACAATGCATCTGATTGCACTTCTTCACTACATAGTATAAAGCAAAGACGCTTTCTCTGCCCCTATATCCCTAATGCTGATACTAAATACACCACAGAAAAACTGTGAAAGTTGTTTTATACTATGTAGTGAATTTAGTATCAGCATTGTACCCGTGTGATTCCGGGGCTGGTCGCTAGTTTGGAATAAGTTGGAAAGGCGTCCTACTATGATTACTACAACTAGATATATCTTAAAATAGTCAGCATAGTTTATTATGCAATACACAATAGTTAGGGAGCATATTTAGTAAATATAAGAATAGCTGGCAGGGATAAGGCTAGATGCTCGGATATTCCCAACGCGGCCGGGTATATCCGGCTGAGAGTGGCGTTCCGTGTAAACACGGCTGTTCCAGTGGCCCGCGGCGATCGTGCCGGATTAACCGGCTCCACGATTTTTTCACCCGGCTAACGAGAGACGTGAATGGGTAGGACGTGTCGGAATGCTCCGGCTTTAGGATCAATGATAGGTGCGCTGGTAATCCGGGATACATGGAAATTCTGTTTTTCATTGAAAACCGCGTATTCACTTTTTGTCGTCAATTTTTCGCTAGAATATTCTAGTTTACTTTTTTTAGGTTCGGGATTTGACACGCTTTTGATAACTTCGAATTCGTTTCCATTTGTTAGGGTATAAAGAAGTATGATGATCAAAGTATTAAAGGTTGTCCAGGAAGTCTAAAATTAATTAGTTCGAATTAAGAAGAGCTTCTTGCAATGATAGTAGCTACTGAGTTTTGCAATAAAATAGGTACGAGTAGTAATTCTAATATTAAGGTAATCAAAGCTATTTGTATTGATATTATTCTCTAAGATCACAAAATAATTCTATTCACTGAAATACCCGCTGAGTTTTTGAAGCAAATGAATATATTTAAGTGCGGACACGGGAGTAGAAACACCACAGGCCATGGGGCACAGGATTGTGTTATTAGGGGAACTACTACTTATATTGGAACTATAAAACAGCACGAATATGGGCTGTCATATAAATCATTTATTTAAATCGCTTTCGGGGGTTACGCCCCTAATTCAAAAATTACCATTCTGTTAAAACGCACGTGCGTTTTGGACGAGAATAGTTTTGGAGTAATCTTTACCCTCATTTTAAAAGAACGAATTGTTAATGGGGAACATTTGACTACTCAAATATTTTTTTAATGTTGTATTTAGTAATTTTTACTAAATAAGGGTAAACATTTTCATACAATAATAAATTAGACCGAGGGTTAAGGTTTTAACATTTAGGCATCGTAAAGAAATTGAAGCCGGCTGTAGACGCTCAGTTTTAACTGTACAATAAAAAACTGAACGTTTGCAGCCAATTTAACAGCTGATGGATTGTGTAATTTTACTAGGACATAAAATGACAATTTAATATTCTAACGCTATATGCTGTGTCTTCGTCAATTTACTTTCACTAAAATAGTCTCCAGTTCCTGCCTTTAGAAATCCTTTAATCGCTTTCAGGACGGTCACCAAAAGGATAGTGTGTGGTACAAGTTTTAACCGTATCGCGAGAATCCTGAATTTCTTTTTACTATTTAAAAAATGTTATGTAATCAGTTTTACATTCGCGCTTAAATAAACACAGTTTTTGTAGATAAATAATATTTTAAGCAAACTGTAACAGTCTTTGTCATTTTATATTTTGTAGTTTTTAAATAAAAATTGTTTTTTATATTTCCCGGGGCTTGCCATTAAAACCAAGAGTGAGGAATAAAACTGAAACGTGTAAAAACTTGAAAGTACAACTTCCAGCAAAAATATTATTACTACCAATCTGGTCTTTCAAGAATTTAAATTCTTGAATTAAATTTTAAAATAATAGTGTAGTGTATTGGCGATGGTCTGGTTGCCTTTGGGTGTCTCAAGCATCACGTCTTGTTAAGAGTCGTTACAGACGTCATGATTATATACGGATGTTTGAGCCATAGGACTGGAAAGTTACCAATAATTTTATATTACTTTTCCGTTATCTTCCTATCGCTTACACCGCCTCCTACCGACGCTGGACCACTTCGCCGAGTGTACATTGTGCCCGACAATGGCGGCCTTAGTCAATCGGCGTTGGTACAACATCGGCTTAAGTCATTCAACTCCGTACAATCAATGTTAGTGTAACAGCTCTCACGTAGATCGCCGTCAATAATGTAGATCTAAATCTAAGATCTCTGACAGGGATTGTTTCAATAAATATTTAATTGTGGATCTCAATAGCTTATTTAAAAGGGAAATCATGGTTTAGGCGTTGCAGATGTCCATGAGCGTCGGATTAACTAACTTAGGTGATCCGCTGCTCATTTGCCCCATTCTCCTATATAAAAAAAACTAATTTACTCATTGGAAGAGAACTTTCACAGCTGCGTAGACCATGTCGTCTTTGTATTGCTATTTTATTTTTAACTCAAAGGCGTTCGGTAACAACTTCATAACTCATATCATAGCAATTGGAAAATGACCCTGGCGACCTTTTTGAAAAATTGTTCTATGAAATATTAGGGTTATAGGTCACAACAACCTTTGCGAGGTGAAATAAGGGCGCGATCCGTCAGGCCCCGGCTGACCTAAGCTGACCCTTGTCAAAGTCCAGATGCTACTGAAGCCACTTTATGAAACAATGTACATACAAATTTTAATCTTCTTGTCTTCGAAAAAACGAGTCACGAACTGCTTGAGACTGGTTAAGTACTGAAGAGTGTTATCGAGTCAAAATTTAGCAATGAAATGTTTTGAAATGTATTTTGATGTTTGAATAAGAACCATAAATGGTATCTACAACTAGAGAGAGAAAGACAAGATAACATCTATAGTCAAGCACGTAACTCGTACGATATTGTAATTTAATACTAATTCCAGAGTTAATTCGCAACTGATCGCTTTACGACAAAGCTTCAACAACTATTGGTGGAACGCCCAGCATAGTTCCGAACTGTATCAGTTTCTTGGACCATTAAATTTAATCGCCGCAAGTATGATGCCCAGTTTTAGCTGTATCGAGATCGGACATTATGGCTTTAATGTTCGGAATATTTTTTGTATGTAAAATGAGTCATTTTCTTTGCTTCTGGTTACTACTCAGCTTTCACAAAAATGACGTATACCCGTAAATTTTCATCAGCATAGTTACTTGGCACACGAATCCATTACTGTCTGTCTTGTCTACCTTCTTCATTACCACCACCTCTTCTTTTGTATCATCACTTGCCGATTACTATTTTAGCCCTACAAGGTAGCAAATTGATGAGTTTGAATTTTTTGCGAAGCAGAAATAGCTCTTACTTTCTAGTAGCAAAAGTAAATCTTACATATCGTTTAGCAAGCGAATTACTCTCGGAGCTGCATTGTCTAACACGGATATACTTTAGCTCGTGCAAGTGCACTGGATAGGACATCCCCTCCCCTCGAATACCCGTGCCCGCGAAACTGCCGGCTTTACCGACAAATGGATATAGACGCGGGACTTTATAAGGATGCATGGTTATCTAGGACGATTTATGGTGAGCTGGTTAGGGTTATTTTTGTGTATTACATGTGTTAAGATTGTAGAAGTTGCGTACTGCAGAACGTTTTATTTTTTTTTGTAAATGGACAAAATCTATACTATAAAGAGAGAAACTTTGTATTTTTATATTTTTGTATATATTGAAATAACTCAAGAACTACCGGGCCGATTTCAAAAATTCTTTCACAATTAGAAACCTACATTATCCCCGAGTAACATAATCGATATTTTTAATTCAGCGCGGACGAAGTCGCGAACAACAGCTAGTAATTTTATAAATGTGTGTAACCTGAGCAATAACAATTTTAAAAATTAAGTTGAAGAGTCGTTATTGTTGAAAAATCAGTGTCATATCAGCTACTTAAATGTTGAAAACGCATTAAAAGAACTGAATACATTTATGAGGTAAAATGATAGCTAATAAAAAGTACAACGGTAAGCCTGCAAGAAGCCGTAAATAATTAATAATTGGCAGAAGTCATTACGTTGTAACCGCGTCTTGAGGACAATAAAAACATTACATAATTGTGATACTGGACATTAATATTCATAAACTCAATAACAATGATAATAAATCATAACATAATGAGCTATGGAAATTCGTCAACAAAAAGTTCACCGCATAACGACCAAATAAACGTTATGCAACATTGAATTCATTCGTAATAAAAAATTACCTAAAATTGCTTCGTAAAATACATTAACTCTTTATTCCTACGAGCGTTTTTTTAACGTCGGCGTTCGCGCTGTTTCAACGCCGTCGTTGTAAAATGACTCTTATTTCGTTCGTCCAGTACAAATTAAAATCGCTACTTTGTAAACTGATACATGAAAATGCATTTATTTTATCTCTACGCTTTTTTAGCGCACGTTGAAAAACCGTTCGTGCATGGGGAGTAAAAAAATGTCACAACACATAATAACACGGCAGTAATGCATTTCTCGGTAATTGGTTAATAACAAGGGATTAAGTCGATTCGTATGCGGTGGACGTGGATTTTAAAATGAAATTTCATAACTAGTGGGCGATGCGCGGGGACGCTTTTAATACGCGCTTGTGCACCTATCGCGGTCTACAGGAATGTTCATTCGTTTTCGATTAAAAATATTTTGTTATTAATTATAAATTTAGTAGTATTTGTATTCTGCCAGATTATTTTCTACATCTGTGCATATCATCGGGAGGCGTTCATCCGTTCTGGATATGAAAACATCTAAACTTTCGCCTTTATAATATTAGTAAGAACTTTTATTTTCGTAAACGTGATTTAATAACTATAATTGTAAAAGAACTTCTATATATATGGTCTATAAAGTCTTCTGTTTGAAATTATTTTCAGTAGCTAAAAACAAAATACGATTTAACTTCAATTTGGTCCGGACATAAATGACCCAACACATGCAAAAGCTTTTTGAAATATGTCAATGGGTCCGAAATTAAAGGCGCGCTATCTAAAGGTCGTCGCTCCACCTTTTCGACGTCGATTACTCAACACGAATTTTGCCCGCGACCTGATATTTTGTACGCTTTACAATTTAAATATCAATGTCATTTATTACTATCAATTTATTGATTTATTTTGTTCGTGTGAACCGTTTATTAACTCACCTTTACGACTTGGGCGATAAGTGTTACGAAAATATCATTATTGGAGCAATTAATTTAATAATTGTATGCCAAGTTCATGATTCGATCGATGATAAGAGTTTAAACGGGGTTATCGCATTTCGCGATTTTGAGGTTGCTTTTTTTGCAATCGAAATAAAATTACAAGTTCGTCGTCAGATAATCTATAATACATTCCCACCGAGGAACCCGTCCTAAATTAGGGAAGATTTTTTAATTAATAATACAAAGTGGCAAACGAGCATGTGGCCAACAGGATTTGCTGAAAAATCCAAAGCGACCCCTGCACATAGACATCTGCAATTGCAGATGCGTTGCCCACCCTTCTTCTACGGAGGAAGAGACGCACAGCAAGAGGATAATTTCTGTTCCTATGCGTCCCCTACCCCGCCAATCCACTTCCCCTTCCCATCATTTCCTTATAAGGAAGAAGAAAGTGGACTAAAATTAGGCATCGGGCACCGCACTCACCAGACGAAATACGGAATAACTTCCATTGTCTTTTGTGTGGTCGTGGTATTTCACCGGGCGTGCCGGACAATTCATGCGAAGCTGTTAAAGCGGGCTATACCACTGTTTCGGGTTAGGTCTTATTCGAGTACGCTTGTCTATCGAGTATTAGTCCACTTTACATACATCTCTGTGCGAAATTAGACCATACCAATTATCAACACCATTATGTCCATAGTCAATTTTTGCTATTTGTCAAAGCAACTTCATTGTAACAATAGGTAACCGCACAGCATTAGTTTTACCCTCAAAATTTTAACAACTAAAAGTGGACTAATAAATCGTACTCAGCGTAGAGTGGGTGCTGAAATTTGTCCGCAATAGAAAGCGACGGTGCTGCTCCCTGCCGGAGCGGACAGAACAATGGAAACTTTCCGACTAATAAGCGGCAGCGATGCCGAATTAACTATAGTTAGCGTTTTAGTTTGCGGCGAATGCACGCTCTGAGGCCTAATCGGTGTCATCTATTGTCAATGGTTTTGGAAACGATCGCTTTATCGCATCCAATATTTGAATGATATACAGTCGAAGTGGATGATTTCTGTCTCGCTTTTAGAGGTTGCTCTCTAATGCGAATTTCTCGCTTATGAAAATCGTCTCTTGGGACAATACCGTGGCTCTCGTTTATAGAGGCTGATTCCAGTTCTCGCTTATTCCGGTTCGACTGTATTTTGATAGTTTTGACAAGTACATGAAGAAAAAAACAGAGTCATAAGTCGTCTCTCTCCTCCTCCGTTTTTAATCTTACTAAAGTCTCAATGCAAAAGTTACGATGGATGTATGGACCAATGGATGGATGTTCGTTTAAAAGTTTCTCCGAAACGGCTTAACGGATCTCCATGAAATAAAGAACAGTCTAGAAGAACGCATAAGCAAGTATATTTTTTTATGTCCGCGCAAACGGAGTTGCGAGCTATAGCTAGTTTATAATAAACATTATTTACAATAACAATAAAATATTGTGAAACACTTTGAAATCTATAGAACGTTAATAGTCATTCATTCCAATCATTGTTCATTTCATTCATTCCAGCATCAAGCGCTTTTTAATCTGTTATTGTAATTATCGGAAAGCGATTGAAAGCTGCATCTGTATTGATAGACGCCGACGCCATCTCCTGTTCTAAACTAAACCGTAATTAAATATTCTAATCGAAGCGACTCAATAAGATTAAAAACCAATTATCCCACGTACGGGGAGCGAGCGCCCCGCGGTGAAAAAGATTGGGATTGCATTGCTTAAGTAAGTGGAATCGAGTGCAATTATACGAAAGCATTCGTTCTTTGCATGCATAGCCTCCTATTATGAGTGAAGCCCCGGATAAAGATCGTTCCAACGATTGTAAGATCCTACTCGATAAAGTTCATCGTTCAATGTAATTCTACTTTTAAATGAATGAAATTTCACCAAACATACAAAAAAACAAAGTTTAAAGCCACCAGATGTTAGAAAAATTGATTAAAACTTTTTTTTTGTTTTCCTTTAACCTATATTATTGTAGTTAGTAGTTTTGTAGCATTAGTCGAGCATAAAAATCCTCACGGGCGCCCATAAAAGCGTTTCCGTGGTCCGACGCGGAGGCAATAAAGTTTTCCCTCTGGGACGAGCATCACTCATACATGTTCATGAAGTATATCGCACTATTTCAAGACTCGAGCCAATCTTGATAATGTGGGACGAAATTATGTAACATTTGTAGGCGTTATTTTAATAGTTTTTTTTCCACCCTCGCTCGCTTTTTCTATTTTACGAGCGTTTTATTTGTGATGAAGGAAAATATTTTGTGTAAACCTCGATGCGGTAAATAAAAATTCTGAGATAAAAATGATCGCAATTTTATTGGTAATATTGATAATTTTGTTTGATTTTTTTGGGACAGTTATTACGGTTATATTTTTACCATTTGTTAGTGAATTTGTTGGCAAAAGTTATTGAATATAATGATGAAAGTCAATTACCATGAGCTATAAGACTTGGATAATTTCTTGCTTTTATTAATAAAACATTGTCGACAGTGGTAGAGCCCGCTTTAACATCTTCGCACGAATTGGCCGGCTCGCCCGGTGAAATACCACGACCACACAGAAGACAGGCGTGAAACGGAAGAAATTCTGTGTTTCGACTGATGACTGTGGTGCCGGAGGCCTTTTTTTAGTCCACTTTCCCTTCCTATCTTTTTCGTACAAGGAAATGATGGGAAGGGAATGTGGATTTAGCGGGGGAGGGGACGCATAGAAACAGATATTGTCCTTTTTCTGTGCATCTCCTCCTACGTAGATTAAGGGTAGGCAACGCATCTGCAATTACAGATGTCTATGGGCAGCGGTCGCTTCGCTATTTCAGCGAATTTAGGTGGCCGCTTGTTTGTTTGCCATTTTATAGTATAAAACAAAAGCTAGCAATAGTAGTGCGCAAGTAAATGCTCTATTTCCTTCAGCCACGTAGATTGCATTTGTAACGGTGATTACAACCGGCGTGCTAGATTACATTATCCCTGGTAGGATAATTAACTTGATAAACTATAGCATTCGACCGCGAGTTAATTAGTTAATTTAACCTCTGCCTTGCGTTACTGACCTGGATGATATCAAGGAAATATGTTAAGGTTAAAAAGCTGAGGATACTTACAATTCAGATTTACGGAAAGTGCAAAATACTATGATGTAACTTCAACATCTTCAGAGACGGCTACCTTTCGTCTTAAAGTTTTCACGTTAAAGGGCGAATACATTGAAGCAGATTAAACGCTAAAAAACAAAATAAAAAGCAACATTAATTTTTAAATCCTTACACCTTACACTCTAGCGTGAACAATGAAATCAACATTCTCAAATTAAAACCTGAAATAAACATAACGTAAGTAAAACAACGATATACGTTAGCGCAGAACGGCCATTATAACTGAATAGCGCAAGATAACGCGAACCATGTAGCTGTTATAATTGCCGCGGCTGCTCATAATGGTCAAAAACGTTGTGTTTACGACACAACATTCGAGTGACGTATCTTACCGTACACCTCTAACTGTTGTTGAATTGTTTACATTATAACTACTACTAAAATATAATCACCTCATATAAGTTTTACTACGGCCGATGGTAATTTTCGCCCTTATCTTAATGAATTCGTACGCAATTAATTCTCAATTATCACGTTTGTCGCCATTTTCATCGGCCCTCTCGTTACCGAGATGTTTATTGTGATTGCATTGTTTTTTCTCGGATATTTTTCAAGGAATGAAGCTGGTATGATGTTTAATTTTTTTAACAAACTTAACGTCACCAGAAAAGCGTATTCGCGCAATGTTTTTGGCTATTGTATTATAAAGTGGAGTCATTGAATCTGTCTTACTTATTTGAATAACCATAACTTTTTATATTTATCTTTTTATGTACAATAAAATGGATCTAAAACGATTTCAATTGCAATCCCCAGTTCCGCCGGAGGCCTGTTTTGCCAACTTTCGCCACGACGACTGTGGTATGTCACCAGTTCCCGTCCTTTACTACTGGAAGCCGGGGTCCCGCTGCGAAGTGGGCTTCTGGCGTGGCTGCTTGCCCAACATGAATATGTTCGAAGATGAATACGAATGCGTCGCCACTTGTATCTTCAGTGCTAGAGCTGCCGATGAAGATTATCACAATCTAAACGCACTTGTAGAAAGCGAGGAAACGACTGAAGGGAGCACAATACCTTATGATGATAATTCAACAGTTTCAGACACAAATAGTACTACTGCTGGTGTTACTGGTGTTAGTAACGGTGGGGCTACGACTCTTCCCGCAGGAACTGGGGCTGTTAACCCTACAACAACTGCTACTTCTTGAAATCATTAAGATTGTTAATTTAGTGTCGTAGTTATCTATCGGTTCTACAAAGCCATGATTGTTTAATATTGATAAAGACTTTGTGTAGACTTAATGTTTTTTATTGACCATCGACCTGATCTCTGGAATGGACTTTACAAAGAACCTAAATATGTAGCATTTGAATTAGAAATTGCAGTCGGTTTTGTATAATGTCAAACTGATTTAGTATACCGATGATACGTTGTTTTAGTGTAGCAGATAAATGCATGTAATTATTTGAATCATTCAGTTGTGGCTTGTGCCTAACACGTTTTAGATATTAGGTATTATCAATGATTATAACAATTAGTCACGTAAATTCATAAATGGGGATTTCTTTTGCTAAAATATTTGCGATTCCTGCCGATGTGAACAAACTGGAAAGGGGAAGTGGATTTGACAGGGGAGGGGACCTACAGGAAGAGGAATGGTTCTCTTGCTGTCAGTCTCCTCCTGCGTAGATTAAAGGTAGGCAACACATCTGCAATTGCAGATATCTATAAGCAGTGCTCGCTTCACTATTTCAGCAAACCAAGGTGGCTGCTTGCTTATTTTTGACATTACAATATATAAAAAAACAATACTTAATTAACCAACTGTTGAGAAACTAACAGAAAAGTGTTTACTTTTCTCCAGAAATCTTGTTCCTTTGTCTTCTTCCTTTTGTTTATCTTTATACCTTTGATTTAGTTCTATAGTTTATCACCAATCTATAAAAGTTCACATTCAAGGCATACAATGGCTTAGTATGATATAGCAGAACGTTGTTCATTCGATAGCGTATGAAAGGCCGCAAGCGCTGCACAAAGGCGAGCGGTGCCGCGGGGCGATGTAGTGTCGTAATAAATTCGCAATAAATATCGTGCATTGTGGCCGCGATAGATTAATTTAGCGGACCGGTATCGCCGGCGTCCGATTTATTTGTATAGCGGTATTGAAGCTGTGAAAAATGTTCCCGATATACCTCGCTATGGAATCGAATATTGCATGATCTTACATTATGTCGGATAGTATCTTAGAATGAAATAAAAGTAACTATAGAGAGCATCTGCAGGTCCCGAGTTCTAATCTCGCCATGTACCAATGTGTTTTTCAATTTTCGATTTTCATATGTACATATTTACCGACGCTCTTAGGTGAAGAAAAACATCCTGGTGCAACCTGCACATATCGGCTTCCAAAGCTTTATATAACAAAGTATATAAGAAACACCGCGGTACAAGAACACATAAGTCTTTATAAACACGTCTCGGTACATGAAAAATGGTTTAGCGTTGTGAAAATGTCCATACTGAGCTCACCTCGCGTATGATTTATTGCAAACAGAGCTCTGCTTTATATGTCCAATGTTATTTATTTAAACATATTTATAACATAGATCCGTGTTACAGATTATGTTTATAGGTCAGCTTACTTTGTATCGAATAAGATAAAGTTGGCGAAGAAATTCTAAGATATGTGTGACGTCGGCACTGGGCCAGCGTGGTTACCTGCGGCCTAATCACCCGCTTAGTGGGGACGTATAGTGAGCTGGTGATGGTGATGAATAAGATAAAGTGTATAATAAATGTACGCTAGCTGTTCCCGCGATTCTGTCTGCGCAGAACATAAGGCAATGTGTTCGTTTAAACGATGTTCTACATCTGTTCAAAATACAACCAAGAACCGTAAAGCCGTTTCGGAGATACAAACAAACATCCATCAATTGTAACTTTATAATATTAGTAAAATTATCTAATAAAGTTGCCATCTCTCTCTTTGTTCTTGAAACTAATGAGATGGCTATATCAGTCCTGGTGGGCTCCTCAAGGTACTTTTCGATTGGCGATATCGCCGATGGAATCAACAAGAATGTATGAAACTGACATTGACATTCGATAAGTCATCAAGTCACGTGTGAGATATCGAACGTCATTGTCATTTTCATATATTTATGACATTCGCTATCGAATCGCTTCGTAGCGACTGTATAATACTTTGGGTAATCCCCCCGTTGTTTCGCAAAGGAATCTGTAATATAAACGTCCATGGTACAATACGGTCCTATATCAGTTTGCACAAAGCAACATTGTCAGTTTACACGGATGATAAATTGTAGCTTGCGCATGACTCCTCACAATAGCGCGCTGAGCGATTTAGCAACAATGTAAACTAAACATTAAAATCCACGTAACTTTACGCTTTACTACCTTAAGCTTCAGTTTAAGTTCCTATTTTAACGACTTACAAGTTTTGATAGTTTACAAGTTTGTGTTTAGTGCAACATTAAAGTTGACATTAATTAAAATTATCGAATATCCTTTAATTAGATTTCTTTAATTACTCTTCGATTGAAAACGATCATGAAGTAAATCGGCGCTGGAGTTTAATGAAGCCAGCTACAGACGCTCAGTTTTAACTGTACAGTTTCAAACTGACATGCGTAGGCAAAACTGAAAACTGTACAGGGATAACTGAAGTATTGCCGTCGATTTGAACTGCACAATCGAACTGTATAGTTAAAACTGCGCAGTTAAAATAACGTTTGTAAGGCTTAAGGCAAATAATGCAAATAACCAATGACCCAATTAAGAAGAAATAACCAAAGTCTACGAACATTTGCAGCACCAAAGGAACTGCAGATGCGTTCCCTGGTTGAGAGAAAGATACGCCTCTGAAAGGACTCTATCGCTACAAGAAAAAACTAATTGATGATCCTTATCCTTATCCTTACATAGTATAAATCAATCACGATTTTTTATGTTTATCCCTATATATGCTTGTATCTTTAAAACTACGCAACGGATGCGGTTTTTTTTAATAGATCGAATGATTCATAAGGAAGGTTTTCGTGAATAATACATTCATAATATAGTAGAGTAACACTGATAAGTTAGAGGCTTTTAATATGATGTCGTAAATTAACAAATTTTTAGCGCTTACATGATGCAAAAGCTGCGAACGTTGTAAATATATATAAACATTTTTTTGTAGTAAATTATTAATTAGTATCAGCATTGTACCGATTTGCACCGGGGCGGGTCGCTAGTTTAAATATAATCGCAAACAACTTAACACATCTAGTATCAATATTTCATATAAAAGTTGTTGGCATCTCTATTTTGATTCGAACTCCCTGAAGCGATTAGACCATTGCTCACTCTTACAGCTGTCTGTTTGATATATCGTTACTGTAACTGTCCACTTGTAAACGACCCCTTTTCATACTAGATTCATATATCTGTATTCTATACTAATATTAAAAAGGAAATATTTGTATTCAGGTATGTTTTTTATAAGAAAAGCAAACTGCCAGGCGGAACACTGAGGTGATCATCGACGCCCATGGATATCCGTATGTTTTTTTTATGGGAGAAGGGTGCAAACGAGCAACGGATCAACTAAATTAATTGGTCCGACTCCCACGGACATCTGCAATGCCAGAGGAACCACAAATGTGTTGCCGGCTTTTTAGGGAGAAGTACGCTCTTTTCTTGAAGGCCCCTAAGACGTAAACGTTTGGAAATACCGCTGAGGACAGAGTGTTGTAATAACTCAAAAACTAAATACGTACTGGGCCGATTATAAAAATTCTAACACCATTACAAAGCTCCATTATTACTGATTAACGGACGCTATATTTTTTTAATTTCGCGTGGACGAAGTGGAGAGAAACAGATAGTTAATATAACATTGGTACACCCGCATCTGGTCCTTTATTCTTTTATAGGACGTGAGTGATTATGGCACTTTGTAACAAAGTTCGTAGGAAGTGTTTCATTTTGTAAATTAAAAGAAAACTTTAAACACTGATTGAGAAGTTCTTTAAGCGGTCAAGTTGTGTGAGAAAAGTTCTAACTTAAACTTAATGAACAAGTCGTTAAGTACGGTGTAGTTTCTTAAGTTAAAACTTTTTTATATAATAGAAATATTTAATTTGTACTATGTGAAATATATTTATAATTCAATTGATTTTGATTGAAATTGCGAACAGTGAATATTTTTTTTTTAATTTTTAGCTGTCCTCCACAACACTAGTCCCACGGTTTTTTTTTCAACTTGGTTAATAATTTTTATATTAAGTACATCAAAACTAATTGAGTTCCTTAGGGAACACTTAAACAATGATGACTGTAGATGTTTTTAATCCAAATTATCACTTTATTTTACGACTTTAAGGCATACATAGATGTGAAAATATTTCCGTTACCGCACACCATAAAGCGATCGATTAAATTTTTTTCGAAGGCTATAAAAGAATAAAACGGCTCAGAATCAGGATATGGAAAATAAATTGTCGCGTCAGGATATTAAAGGCGCATCGTGAAATGGTAATGCAAATATCGATCTGTCTGCTTGCCTCAATACAATTTGTCTGGGAATTCAATACGACTTAATTTTTGTTAAGAGTTTTGACACGAACATGGCTAAGAAATTATAAGTAACAATAATCTAGACTTAGTAAATAAAAACGTCTGCACTCGCCTTATTAAGTTCCGGTAACGGTACCGACTTGTTTCGAACATATCAAAGGCTCTTCTTGTCGGATGTGTGGGACTTGCATTATCTCGCGGTCGCGGTCCGTCTCGCACTGTCTCCTTATCGGATCTTAAGCCTTGTTCGCACCAGGATAGTATTTTAGTCGAGTATCAAGTGGTATTTATCCGAACAAAGGATTTACTATTGTTCGGACTCGTTTAAGACTAAACCTACGCACTTGGGTAGTAATTTAGTAACTAAACGTGTCCGAACAGCAACAAATTAGTAAAATAGATTAGTAAATCCTTTATTCGGATACTTGATATTCGCTACTCGACTAAAATACTATCATGGTGCTTAAAAAAAACTAGACTTGCTTAGGCAAGTCAAGTAAAATGTTACAACGATTTAGAAGAATCGATACCAAATATTTTCTTATCTTTTGAATATGACATCAATCTTATCATTAAGTATGTAGTAGGTACACAATATTTTAGGTTATTATGTTCAACGCCTAAACCATATTTTAAACAGAATTCATTTTAGATCATTGACATGTATATACGAGTAAGAGTACTAGGAGTTCATATAAGATACGGTTTTATACGAGTGAATAAACTAGTAGAGTCGAGCAAATATTTTATCCCGTAAAAGCAACATAAGCCTCTCGAACGATTGTCTACTGTCTGTTTACTGATAGGAATTGGCTGCGTATTGCAAGTGTTTTGCGACTTCTAAAAACGCTTTCCTTCGTATAGAGTTGGTACATTCCGTACTTGAGAAGTCCTACGGCTGTAGTATTTATAAGAGGTAAAACTGCAATTCTACAACAGAAAGATTTGATGGATGTCAATTTGGATTAGAATTAACGCATAACCATAGTCGTAATAGGCGCTGTATTCTACTTTTTAGTAAGTACATCTGAACCTAAGCGAGAGGCCAAGCCAGCGATATTTGTCTCGCTAGTAGAGGTTTCTCTATAATTCGTTTATCTCGCTTATGGGGGTAGCTCGTTGGGACCGGCCAATGACTCTCGCTTAAAGAGGTTTTTTGCTTATCCAGGTTGGACTGTATATTACCAATCTGAATAGAGTTATTAAGTATTGCCAAGTAGCTACGCCACCATATTTATTTGTGGTTTTATTCACAGATATTAAAGTGATTAAAATGTATATTTGACCGTATTTTTTTACCTTATACACGTAGGTTAAAAATTAAACCACATACAAGACAATGTTTGCGACAGGGCTTGACCGCAGCGGTCGCCTGCACGCACCTCGCGATGTCTGCGTTAAATTATTATGGAAAAAACTGTATCATAATGCAATTATCCTTTGGAAAAAATGTTTTAATAACATCCAGATAATGTAGCATACAGGTGGATGCTTTCATGTTTTTTTATTACTATGTCAGTGGCCGGAAACCATAATTACTTTGTTTTTTTATAGGAGAAGGGGGCAAACGACTATCGGATCGCCTAAGTTAGTTAATGCGACGCCCACGGACACCTATTCAATGAATACAATTGGTTCCTAATTTCACGTCACAATTCTGCTTTATAAACTGAAGGCAGAAAAATTATGATCAGTGGTATGATAAACTATATAAAAATCGGTAATGTATCTATTTAGATATATATATATATCCCTGTTTTAGAAATATATAGCCGTAAACGTTATGTACATTATTCGCGGCGCTGTATCACACTTCGCCGGCAATAAAAGTGATACATGTACAGCCTTGTACACTGAATTCTACCGAGTTTTACCCCGGATTGCCGGGAAATATAACAGGTACTAAGAGAAGAATATTAAATAGATATTTATAAATGTAGTAAAGGTGAAAGAAACCGTTTATATAAACTATATTTTGAATCTTAAAAACAAGTGTTAACTGTACTTAGACTTGTTTGGTGGTCACTGAGGGCATATCTAACTTCTCAACAGTGGTAGAGCCACGACAACACAGAAGACAGGCGTCAAATGGAAGCTATTCCGTGTTTCGTCTGAAGAGTGTGGTGACGGAGGCCTAATTTTATTCTATTTTTCCTTCCTATTCTTTTCCTATAAGGAAATTATGGGAAGAGGAAGTGGTTTTTCTGGGGGAGGCGACGCATAGGGAGAGAAATTATCCACTTGCTGTGGGTCTTCTCCTCCAAAGATTAAGAATAGGCCATCTGTCATCGCAGATATCTATGGGTAGCGGTCGCATCGCTATTTCAGCGAGTCCAGGTGGCACCTTGCTTGTTTGCTACTTTATTATAAATAAAAATCTAAATTAACTACAAACGGTAGACACTACTGTAATAAACAGAATAAAAAATACTACACGACTGATAGCGAGCTAATCTAATTTAATTTGAAATGCTAAAAGTTTTTGTTAGTGAAAATAATTTAATATTAAAATAGATTGCGTTTACCCGCTTGGTAGATGGCAAATATTTTATCGGTTAAAAGCTCAAAGCACATGTAAGCTATGCAAACATTGTTTGTTTGTCCGCGGAGATTGGCCGCATGTGGGAATACTTTAAACTCACCAGACGATGGCGAGCTTTTCTTTTGAGAAAAATTTAATTTTTGCACAATATCGCAGCGAATAAACGGAAAAAAGAAAATGTTTCGCTTATGAGATTTTTATAGAAACACTTTAGGGCTTGTGTTAATATTTTACTAAAGATAAATTACCTATTCTACTAAACAATTTAAAAGTATACACATATTGAAAATTTAACTTTTAAGTCGGCTACAGACTGTAACTTTAACTGCACAGTTCGACTGCGCAATTGAAATTGACGTGTGTAGGCAAAACTAAGAACTGTACAATTCGACTGCGCAGTTCAAATTTGCGTGTGTACGTCAGTTTAACTGCACATTTAAAACTGTACAGTTAAAAAAACTGAACGTCTGTAGCCAGCTTTACAGATTTTTAAATGTTTATTTCTGACATTACCTTTATTACACTTTGAAGTTAACTGCAATTTAATTTTACAACGTAACAGACACAAAAAGGTACTACTCGTATAATAATGCTTTTAAAGTTAACATAAAGCTCGTTTTAGTTTGATACCGCAGCAGTCGAGTGCAGGAGCCTCGCTTAATAAATTGTGGAGCGAACTTTGAAAGGTGTATTTGAAAATCTTTATACGATCGTACAGCTTTGCTTGCGGCCGGCAGGCTTTAGATGGTTCACAAGCTTTTATATATTTTATTTACATAAAGAACTTACATTCAAAGGCTACATAAAAAAATATTAATAATCTATACTAATATTATAAAAAGAGAAACTTTGTATTTTTGAATTTTTGTATTTTTGTTTGTATTGAAATAACTCAAGAACTACTTGGCCGATTTAAAAAATTCTTTCACATTTAGAAAGCTACATTATCCCCGAGTAACATAGGCTATATTATTTAATTCCACGCGGACGAAGTCGCGCACAACAGCTAGTTATTAATATTTATGTACGCATTTTTCAGGTCTTCTATATTTATTTATTTGCTATGAACGGGTTTAGGCGTATCTTGAACAAAAATTGCACCATGTTAGTGCAGCACTATGGGAGAGGCTCAGAGGTAGAACAGACACTCCGGTCTCTTGAAATAAAACTTGTTTGTTTTATCTTGAGAAAAGACATAGAACCTTCACATTGAAGGGCGGCTCTGGAATCAATGGAAGATGGGATGGGATTAAAATTTAGAATAATCAAATTATGAATTTAAAATATTTTTTATGAAAAGACTAAGTCCAAAGAGGTAACATAAGCTTAGTCGATATTATTTTGCGGAGATAATAAAAAAGTGAATATTATACAATTAATTTCTTAAATTCAATAAATACCGATGGTATTTGTCTCTCCTGGGATTCTCCTCGTTGTGTTAATTCCTTCGCCGCTGGCGTCAGTACACCAATCATAAAAATTAAACTGCAGATCGAATTAGTAAATCAAATTTACACGAGGACTTCGTTTACTCCTTATAACGATGATTAAGTTTTACTGGATTAGACATCAAATAAATATAAAATACTAGAGCTTGTTTAATAAAATGTAATATGCAAAATAAACAAGACTTTTCGTCTTTACATAAAAAGGTTTACAAATAAGGAATTCCTTATAGCATACCGTATCTTAAATTAGGTAAATGCTATATTCAACATCTTTTCAGAGGCATTTAAAGTAAGTAAGACTACAAAATTATTAGAAAAAAGTAAAATAAGGTGTAATTTCTAAAGTCTTGAAAGATAAATGTAGTTTTTTGTGTTCTTACACAACAAAATTACATGTGAGTTTTTAGCCGTTTTAAATAAATAAAGTATTATTGTGTTCTTATTGACTCATAATCTTCATCGTGGACGATGAGCGTAGATTTCAATAAAAGACACTTCTAGTAATAATAAATCTAAATCGTGATTCTGCAGACAAAGTGTACAAATTCGAACCGTAGCGACACTCAGCAGGGCCCGATTTTCATTTCTTAATTTACGATTTATTCCATTTAATTTCCAAATAAAATTCGAATTTTGTTTAACTATAAGATTACTTTAAACATAATAATCAGACTATGTTATGATTATTATTTTATTCTTGTTTATTTTAGTTATATCCTTTCTGATAGATAATATTTGTTAATATTAGCACAGATATAATACTCAACTCGTAACGCCATCTAGTGACAAAAAAACATAAAATACTTTACTATGGGATGGTACCCCGTGATATTAGCAATTTTAATTTATTTAAATAACAATGGTCATTTATGATTTTGAATAAATTATAATATTCAAGCAATCAGTGAAGTTAATACAATTCATTATATCAAATCGATATTGTAGAAAGTTCGAGAATTATTTCTAGTAGCGGTTCTGTTTGACTTCGATTAACTTCCCTTCGTTATACTGCAGACAAAGTGAACATTGAATTAGACTCAGAGTCAACATTCTGATTCGATTCCTTCCATTTTCATTTAAATGTTAAATAATCGTTTAATTGTAAGAGAAATTCAATATTAATCTTAGTACTAAATTAAGGTATTATAAGGTTAGCTAAAAGATTAAAAAAAAGTTAAAATCTTTGAATGTCTTCGCACGCTGTGAATCTTAAAATCACGTGTCTTTTCGGTCTTTTTCATATTTATATTTGTATACTTGTATAAAAATATTCATTTATGCTTCTAGTAATGTAAATTGAGGATATAAATTGGTCAGAGCAACTCCTAGCCTTGTGGTCAGTCTAGAATCTAGATATAAGTCTCAACTGGCTGCGTGGAGCCTTTGAGAGGACTGCGGTCGTGTATTTAGTTTAAGTTAGCGAAGTTAGTTAGAAAGCCCTCAGTTTATTTGACTCTAACACAACTAGTGACAGAGTTATGTTCTAATTATGAATGCAGATTGATTATGCTTTTGCAATAGATTTGCTGCTATTGCAATATTTAGTTTACAGTGGTGATGTGTCACTTCAATAATAACTAGTTGATCTGTGCGACCTCGTCCGCATGTAATTAAATAATATAGCATATGTTACTCGAGAATAATGTAGCTTTTTTATGGTGAAATAATTTTTGAAATCGGGCCTGTAGTTTTTGAATTATTTCAATACATACAAAAATACAAATTTTATAATATTAGTATAGATTACCTTCGCATTTGACTTTAATAAAGCAAAATAAGTGAGATACAAATATCTAACATACGCACAAAGGTGATGCAAAAAACATCTAGTCAATACCAAGCCCACTGACTTCTATAAATGGACATACTGTAATAGTTATTTTGTACCTATTTGAATTCTGCCATTTTGGCGCTGACAGTTGCAGTTGAACGGTGGGGAGGTTCTTGACTAGTAATAGAAATAAAAACAAATAGCAGTAACATCAACAGGCTTTTAAAAGTGGTCATTTCCAAGTAGTAACCTATCCATTTATAGACACCGGTGACTAAACCCAATTGTAATTTTAAGCTGCCTTATAAATGCGTGATCGTTTTTAAGTAACATATCCATTGTTCCCATACATTGGGTATAGCAATGAATCATGGTATGGGACAGGATTTTATTGAACCTGGGGGAGTTAGGGGCGTATTAACATAACGAAGTGGTCAGTCATGCGTGCGAGCTTATCTCTTTATATTTTCGTGCTGATGTCGCTTGCCTTAATTATTAGGACTGTATTTTGATATAAGTCTAACAATTTACATGGTTTGTGTTGATAATTATAAGATTCCAGCAATATATCACGTCATAAGCCAGTTTATCATCTTTGCTTATACTGATTTAATATTTTCGGTCTTAATATTGTCTTGTTAAGTGACCAAAGCGTAAAAGAAAGGATCGATTCAAAAGGAAAAAGACCATATAACTTTCTCACCCTAGGTCAGGGACGAGTGTTTTTATTTTTAATATGAAATGATCTAATAAACAAACAGAGCGGACATTGCACATGATCGCATGTGACACGCATGGTCGAGTAACGCGTGCAACCGTCTATTTCTACAAAGGGGTGGACTTGGTATGGCCTTTGAAACATAACCTATTAGACGCTTCAACAATCCTTTGTTACAAGTGTAAATATATTTACAACGTATGATGATCACACTGGCTGTTGCCCGTGACTCCATCCGCGCAGAAATTAAAAAATATATAAGTAGCCTATGATTAATTTCATCAAGATCTGTTGAGCAGTTCTCAAGATACATTTAAACAAACATCACAAAGCATCCATTACAAACTTCGAATTGATTATTTTAGTAAGATACGATGTTGTCACAATAAGTTTATTAAAACATTCAAAACAGTAATAATTCTAAAATACGACTATTTCTTTTTATTCAGTGGATTTATAACAGGGACAAATTAATTAAGACCTTGCTATATTAAAAAATGTATCAACAAAATAATTTAATCCGTGCTATCTGGCGGCCCATCTATATCTCCTCGCGGCGTCCGTTTGTTTGTCCCCTTAATTAACTTGTAATAAGGAATATAATTAATTAACCGTGTCAGACTCTACGGGGTGTATAGAATTATAACTCCAACGGTGTATTCAAATTAAAGCATTTATGAGTTTCGGTGTTTAAAAGGCTTATGGCCACACCCAGAGTGGTTTCAATCAATAAGGGAATCATTATAGATATGCTGTGCGTCTCCTTCTCTGTAGATTAAGGGTAGGTAATGCAACTGCAATTACAGATGTTTATTGGCAGCGCTGGCTTCGCTATTTCAGCGAATTCCGCTTGCTCGTTTGCCACTTTATAATATAAAAAACATATAGTGAGAAAGAGAAACTAATTAATTAAGTATTAAAGTAGTCTGAGTGTGGAAGAAAGCGGCTTCACGTTTAGTCGCGATGATAAACTGACAAAAAGGTTTAAGAATTTCATTGACTGATAACTTTCATTGATGCTATAATTTATTGGTATAAATGTAATGATTACTATGACCTTAAATTTTATTTCCCCTAGATCATATCTTTTTTTTTTATAAGAGAGGGGGGCAAACGAGCGGCGTTAACACTGAGGTGGTCAACGTCGCCCGTGGACATTTGCAACACCAGAGGAACCGCAAATGCGTTGCCGGCCTTTTAAAAAGAGGTAGGCTCGCTTCTTGAAGGACCCTAAGTCGTATTGGTTCGGAAATACCGCCGAGGACAGATCATTCCACAGCGCCGCTGTGCGTGGCAGGAAATTCCTCGAGAAGCTCACTGTTGAGGAACTCCAACCATCAAGATGGTGTGGATGGAACTTAGTGGTCTGTCGAGTCGTACGATGACGAAACTCGGCGGCAGGAATTGTTCCGAACAATTCTTCAGAGCACTCCCCATGGTAAATGCGAAATCTCTAAGCACTAAAGACCTTTTACACAACCCGAGTGCTAATCTTTCAATAACTAACAAAGTAATAACACACCTACGCTTAGATAAATGTGTTTTGACATATTTTGTTTTTATTTCAACCTTTTGTCTCCTAAAAGAGTTGGTATTCTTTACGTATTTTTCTGTTAGATTAAATTAGGTTTGGGTTGAGCGTCACCGTCTCCGGGGTGTAACTGAGGTTCATTGCTCGGGACCGCTGCGTTCACGGCTCAAATTAATATCACTCTACCTGGGAATAAATGTTCTTTCAGATAGAACTATAAAGGACTAGAAATACGAAAAATGTGATATGAATTTTTATTTACATTTATATCTGGAAATATATTATACAAACGTGACTACCTTTTTCTTTGTTTAGTTATATATCTAAAACATGATCTTCGAAACAAAATGCCCTTTGGAGTGACCAACGGCACTCGTATTTTTCAAAACTGTTAATCATTTGTCTTCGTCGTTTGAACTATATTGATTGACTTATAGAAAAAAAAAACAAAAAGTTGCAAGGATATCATGCAATAGAAATCGTACTAGTTATTTGAGAGTGTGTCGAATGGATCCGACGTGTGCTCCGAGCAGACAGTCGGGAGTAAACATGGAAGCGGACAAGAGTGGTGTCGCCGTGCGGGACGATTTACCTAAGACAACATTACGCCGTTTTGATGCATCTCCATTGTCTTATACGTCATAAATTGCTAAAAAAATCTACTTAAGCTGTAAACGAATCCTTCGTAAATGACATATTTAGAGATTTACAGCCAAATGTTAAGTCCACGCTAAATCTCCAAATTCTACGGCGATCTCGTTTAATTTTGACTCCATTTAGATTTTAAGCGACGCTTAAATTTGAGTGGCGCTTGAACATTCGGCCGTTTGTGTCTTTGAATTATCACACTGTAATATTAAGGCATTGAATTTTAACAAAACTAGAGATGTTTTAGTGAAAATCTCTAACACCTAGTATTGCTAAGACCTACTAGCATTATTACATCTAATTAAGTGGTTATATACCTTAGTCGTTCTTCTCATTCTTTGTCATTTAATTTTTCATTCAATTTAGTATAATTTAAATCTAACAATGGAGACGTGCAGAAATGTAGTGATCGCCGCATGTTTGCCGGCCCCGGAGACAAACGGCGCACAAGATTATATTATTATCTCAGTCATGCATATTCCAACGCTAATTATACTTGGATTTGCTCTCGTCTTGTCCAAACGATGCATAGATAATGTCTTATTACGACAGACAGACATGGACACCCCTAAATCCGGGATAAATGATGGAAAATATTGTGTTACAAAACGTAATCTTTATTATTTTGTACTACATTGCTCTGGTTCTCTTAGGAAACTTATTTGAGGATCCAAGTTCGCTGAAAAAATAGACATAAATGTATGACACTGACAACGTCATTCGGTAAATCATGTGCTTGTCACGTGTGAGATATCGAACGTCATTGTAGCGCGTTTACTTTTGGTAGCCCCCAGGCGTCATGCTTCGTAATGCAAATCCATTGCATTAATTAACACAGACGAATTATAATGTAGATATTACCCGTGTCCATAATTAAATTATGGAATTATTCACACTATTCCTAATGAATAGTCGAGGAAGTTAGCCGAGGCTAGGTCTTAATCAACTAGTCGCGTAGTTGCAGTGTAGTCGATTCCTTGAATTGCGAGACGCAGTGTGAGAGGAGTTTGGGGATAGTTGGCACACAAGTTGGCGTTGCTTAGTTATCGACTAGAATTGTTCTTAGCGTAGCGTTTGGGATGCTCGCATCGCCTTTGGAATTACGTTGTTGGCTTTGTTGTTAGTTTGTCTCTTTTAGGTTTCGTCTAATAAATATATAGTGGTTTTATATGTTGATTAATACTCTTATTCATAAATAATGAATCTTAATAATGTCATCTCTTAAAAAAAATCGTACCTACTATAATACATTTGCAAGAAAAAACTTCTAGTATCTCGAAACTGCATATTACCCGCACATAAAATGATGTGCCCAGTTTTATTAAACAAGCAGTTTTAACGTTCCTAACGAAGCGCTCATAAAGTAGTTATTATCTACCTTTAAATAATTTTTATACGCCTGCACCGCACTAGGGAGTTTATTTCCTCGTTTTGCAAGCCGAGGCGATGGGTAATTTTTACCGGGTTATTATTTTAGCGGCAACAATGGTGCACCTTCAGCGGTAATGGGCAGGTTCCCTGCAACTGCTAAATGGTTATCTTGGCCTCCACGGCTACTCGCGTATGGTGCAAGTTAGGAAAAATGGCGGGTGAAGATGTTTTTACAAATTAAATTTTTTAGCTGTATTTCATTATTGTTCATTATTGTGGGAGGTGAGATATTCAGGACATTTGTGGAAGAAAAAAAATAATAACGATAAACTAAAAGTGGGTAAAAATGGTTACTTATTTCAAAAATCAATACGAATCTTATCTCGCATTAAGATATTTATGTAACCGCAAAGGGAGTTGGAGTTATTAGTTCAAAAAGTTAAATAAAATTAAAAAAAATGGAGAATTAGTTTTTCAATTTTATTTAACTTTTTGACTTTTTTTCTATTACTTTAGTATAAGAGATAGAAATCACTGTGAAAGTATGTAACTTGTACTTACATAATTGTTGCGCACCTCTGGCTCTGCTACTTTCCGCTGCCATTGTCGGCCGCGGTGCGGTCGGCTCGCTGCGCGGAATCTCCTGCGAACAATCAAACTTCGTGATACAGTTGCCCATTGAATATTTATGCGGCGAATAACATCGAATACAAGCCGCGCCCGCGACTCCACTCGCATGCACTGTATAATTCATGTAAATGTACTCTTTTGTGATTTCATGATAATGTGACTTGTTTGGCTCGTGATGTTTCTGCTTTTTATTAGAAAATGTATTTCTGATTGCTGAAATGGAATGACATTTAAGATTTCTTCATTACAAGTATGACCCGGAAAATCTGACCCGGCGAGAGAGAGTGCTATCGTAGGTACTTCAGTGGCTCATTATAGTCTTCTTAGCCATAGAAATTTGTTTCAAAATTGTGTATATTTGTACAACACATAACGTGACGATAAGCTACATTCTAAGAGACTATTGTAATTTAGTGTCGTTCCTGTCCACCGGGTCAGATAACCTTGTCGGTCTATAAATACTTAAAAAAAACTAACTAACTAGAGTGGCACGATGATCCGAAATGGGCCTTGGCCTCAGACAAGAAATCTCTCCGTACTCGGCGATCCCGCGCCATTCCGACCCGATCACAATTAAATATAATACTTAAGTATTACATTCCAAAATAATGTATAAAATCTAGCACAAACTCTACGGGGGCATAAACATTCTCTAACAACGAAATTACCTTTGAAATTTATGGTCGAATTAAACAGAGAATAAGGTAAATTACATATAATGCGGTAATGAAGAGTTTTGTGCACCCGCGGCTCTGCGCAAAATGAACGTTGGATAATACGCTTGTTGTGTTTACTTGCCCCAAGCTACGTTGACATCACGGAATTATATGACAACAAGTTCTATGTTATAAACGCTGATAATCTGGAATAGTTTAAAGTAAATTTTACTAAATCCTTGTGGTTTTTTAAGATAAGAAGTGATTTTAATGATAGTCATTTTTAAGTGCAGTACATCGGTAGTGATATTTTGGTAAAGTGGAAGTTTGATTTATAATATTATATTATACTAGCTGTCGCTGTACGGAGGGTACGTACAGGAAGAGGAATTATCCTCTTGCTGTGCGTCTCCTCCTCCGTAGAATAAGGGTAGGCAACGTATCGGCATTTGCAGATGTCTATGGGCAGCTGTCGCTTCTCTGTTTCGGCGAATCCATGTGGCCGCTTGCTCGTTTGCCACATTATAATATAAAAAAATGTTCTACCCTGCATCCATCCAAACTTTAGCATTTATAATATAAGTATGACGTATTGAGTTGTAAACATTCGTGAAAATCTAAAATCTCTGTTTACTTGTTTTCAAACAAACATGACGGAAACCTCTTAAAAGCCTATTTTCGTACTGTCAAAGCGAAGTCGCGGAACTATCTACACTCGAATGCGTCTCCGAACGAAACCTAATTTTGGTTTGCGATTTTACCATTTCCCTTTGGCGAGACGTTTAACTCCACTACACATAAACGGTTACCATCGCCCTTATTACATACACCATTGAGTTGATTATCGTATAACAGAAAAGTAGTATTATTTTTGTATTTGATTTGAACAAATAGTCGTATAACATTGGAGGTTAACAAAGTGGAATAGATGTTTGTGGAGTTATCACGTCTCGGAGTTTCACGGAAATAAAACAATGTGTTGCAGACGTTTAATTATTTGTACTAGCAACTCTTAATTAAATCAAACAAGACGTTGTGAAGCTTCGTTAGATACTTGAAGCGAATTTCCTGCTGAATCTTTAGCTTTATAGAGTCGTGTAAAAGATGAGATACTTACACCAAATATTTCTCTGTTAATCTACTTAGAAAAATATGTTAAATTCCTGTGAAGAGGGTTTCCCCAAAGTACATGCGCTACAAAGCGATTCAATAGCGAACTTCAAAAACGTATGAAACTGACAATGTCGATCGATATATCACACAAGTGTCATTGTCAGTTTCATATATTTCAGTCGATTCCATCAGCGATAACGCCGATCGAAATACTTTGAGGGTCCCCCCGATTAGACCTATTTTTAAATACATGCAAATAAACGGCAGCATGTAGCACGAAATAATCTAAATATAGTTACATCCTTTTTAAACTTGATTGTACTAATTGAGTGTTCTCATAGATGTTGTTTTAATAATTAAAGACACTATTTATATCTGCCTGTGTTTAGCGCCAGCTCGTGGTAACAACAACATGTTTATTGCTTAAACTTACAGTTTTATAGTAGTTAAACTTAGAGGTTTATAGTGTCAACAAATTATAATCAATACTTTTCCAATCCATACCAAAAATTAAGTTTAATTAAAAACATAAAAGTATGTATTATAATTTGTTGACACTATAAACCTCTAAGCAATATTTCTTTTACAACTAAAGCATATTTTGCGCGTCATTTTAATCCTGACATTAAAGTAATTAATATAAAAATTACAGCGTCACTGAAAAAATAAATAAAATCAAAATGTAACATTAAAATGGATCCGAACAATTGCAGATAATTTAGAACTCACTATTCTTGATGGAACATGTTTTGGGAAACTACGTTATTGTTCCCGCTGGGATAGTTGTATCAACACTGTTTGTATAGCGTAGCGTACAACGCGCCAAGTGTTAGATAATCAAATTGTAGAAAAATAGCAACATTTTACTGCATTATATAAATTGACTTATCGAATTCTAGTCTACATGTAGAGATAATTGTATAACTTGTGTTTTTTTTGTATATTATAAAGTGGAAAACGAGCAAGCAGCCACCTAGATTAGCTGAAACAGCGAAGCGACCGCCGCCCCTAGACATCTGCAATTACAGATACGTTGCCCTTAATCTACGAAGGAGGAGTCGCACAGCAACAGGACAATTCCTCTTCCTATGCATCCCCTGCCTCCCCAGGTCCACTTTTGATTTGTCAATTTTGATAGACCCAGGCTCAAAGTTTGTGATCTCATCACTACTAGCATCGGGTAGGCTCCAAGTCCCTCGATTAGGACGTATAACGAGCAGATTTTGATGAATCGTAACATCAGTTGTCATTTGTTTCATTAAAATAGATTGATCGTGATAAAATTGTATACAACAAGAGCTTCATTGTATTATATTAAGTAGTAAGTAGATAGAATCACCGCTTACATAGTCGTACGTGTAACTATAAATGAGAGCGCAGGCTGCGAGCACCGCCGCGCCGAGCCGCGCCGCGTCGACGAAGTTCCAACAACTTCGAACAGTTTATCCCGAAAGCGTTCGGGAAATTCGGTATCATTACAATAGCGTAGTTTGCATGCCAAATCCAATGTCGAATTTGTTACCGACACTTGTTATGCATTTCAAATACGCGGAATGGTATTGTTATTTCAAATTGTGTTAAATTTACAAATTTTGTTATGTTAACATGCTTATGCTGGATAAATTCGTGGTAATTTTTATTGGGAGAATAGGAGTGGTAGCTTCAAGAGCTTCTTAATTTATGCATAGATATATGTATGTGGAAGAGACAGGTGGCATAGCCTCGCTAAATAATCGTAATCTCTACCTACCTCATTAACTTACAGGCTTGTCATTACTCGTAGTACAACTCTACAAGACGATTTAAAGTACAGTCAAACCTGGATTAGAGAGAAACCTATTAGCGAGACAAATATCGCGGTCCCTTGGACTCTCGTTTATCCACGTTCGACTCTATTTATTTTACATTAAGAAAGAAATGTAGAGGACAATTTAAAACCAAATAAAATCATTTAAATGGTAATTAGAGCGGGCCAGTAGCTTTGCAGTGATCCAGCGCTCCTCGGGGGCTTAGTCTGGAAAAGAGTAATGCCTGAAATTAATGGCCAATGTAAGTGAATGTAAGGTACCTTTGTAAATCGTTTTAAAATAACCTGAGCTTTAAAAAGAGAAATATATTTTATATAATGTAATTTGGTTACTTATATTTAATTACGTTTACCAAAAATAATAGTATTTTCTCTCTAATTTAATTTAATTAAGAATAAAAAAATACAAAAGATCAATAACCTTCACTTTAACAAAGTTATAATTTTCGAATTAACATAAAGAAAATTATTCACTCGTGAAAATTTAATCAGAGAGGTATTTAAAGGGATTTCAAATAAAATGTAATCGTCTATATGGTAATTAGATTTGAAACTATAAATCTAGCAGTGATGTAGTGCTCTCTAGGGCTTATTGACCAGGGCACGTTTGATAGGAGCCCTGGAGTTACACTGCTACGACAATTGTACTGCTACGATTTGTACTGCTACGACATTTGTACTGTTACGACATTTGTGCTATTACGACATTCGTACTACTACGACGTTTGTTTTGTTACGACATTTGTACTGTTACGACATTTGTACTGTTACGACATTTGTACTGTTACGACATTCGCACTGCTACGACGTTTGTACTGCTACGACGTTTGTATTGTTGCGACGTTTGTACTGTTACATTTGTCCTGCTACGACATTTGTATTGTTACGACATTTGTACTGTTACGACATTCGTACTGCTACGACATTTGTATAGTTACGAGATTAGTACTGTTGCGATATTTTTGCTACGATATGAGTATTATCGCATACGTGTTTTTAAAAAGATAATTACAGAGATGAGACTGTATTCTATACTAGTGTTTCTAGAGTGAAATGTGTTGAAGTTGGTGTTGAATAGAAGTAGACAAAATTAATTTACGTAGATATGTTTTGAAAATATTAAAAATAAACTTCGATTATAAAATTGAATGAATTATTTATAAGTATACAAAAAATTGAAAACCTCGGTTCAAATATCGTGTTGTCAGATTTTCGTGTTTGTATGTAAATTGATGTATTGTTTAATTTGAATCCGTCCCTTTATAGGATATGGGGGTTTTTCCGTTTCGCTTCGACATCGGCGCGTCGTCGTATGTTTTGAAAATTAGAATGTTGTTTCGATCCCTTTTATTTAAATTTTTAAGGGTCGAGTTAAGTGGTGTTTCGGCTTTGTTTTAAAACGACAAACATTGAGGGACGGAGATTAATTAACATAGGAGAATGTCATTAAAAGTACAAATCTAGTTATTTTTATAAATATAAAAGAATTAATTAAGTGGCTTCCAACAGTCTATACTAATATTATGAGGAGAATTTTTGTATGTATTGAAATTACTTAAAAATACTGGGGCGATTTCAAACATTCTTTCTCCATTAGAAAGCTACATTATCGCCGAGTATTTTTTAATTCCACGCAGACAAAGTCATAAACAACAGCTAGTTATTATTATACTAACAGTCATCATGTATCAAAGTAAACACATTAAAAAACTGAAATAGCTACGTAGCGTCAACTACGAGGTAGCTACGAAATGCCTACGGATACGACTACGCCTAATACGCCATTATAAGATTCATAAAATAAAATTTTCTAAGGTAAATTACTCAATATAGTTTTTAATAGTTACGTTTATTTTCTCATATTTTATTCATCGTAAATGTACGTATAGAAAGTTATTCCCCGCGGACGTTTGAGTCGTTAAACTTTACTTTACCATAAAGTTGAAATTCGTAAATTGCTGGGTTATTTTAATAGCCACTGAGGGAGATTATAATTTATAATGTCCAGAACAGTTAAAAGTAAAGATTATTTTTATTTGAATCCATTAAAGAGTAAAAGGAAGGAAAAACATTTTTTTTGCAATATCTTACATAATAAAACCAAAAAAAAGTATTAATTTTATAAAACTAACAGGTTGATTCGATGACGCTTAATTTTAGTTTATAAAGATGTCTCACGTAAGCTTGATTAGTTTGACCATAGCAAAATAACTTAATTATTAAGCTAAATATTTTTTAAGATAACTTATCGATATTTTCAAGCAATTATCTCCTTAAATAAAGATTAAAAAAATACATTATTTCTATTATAGAAAATCGCCAATATTGAAGTAATGGCCAATTGAAATCCAAGTTTTGCATTGACATCAGAATGTACGAAGCGAGTGGGCAGACAATACAATCTCGTAGAGCGGGCAAGTATGCGGAGTATACGCGGGCACGCAACAACCGCTTCAATGCTCTTTGCATTCTTTGACCGCTCTGTGAGATTTATAGTACTGACTTCATTTAATTTTCTATCGTTATAAATATACCTACTTCTAATACGGATTTAAATGGAAAAATAAGAGAACGCTAGAAGCCCCAGTCACACGGGGCAGGTTTTAAATGTCAATCTCGCAGAGTTGCATTTGAGCGCTGGTCGAACGAAGCAAGAATGATTTTACAGTGGTCGTAATTAGGTGAGCATTAAAAAAGCGTCCGTGTGAATGTAGGCGAATGGGTAATGTTTGTTGTTACTACACGTCATTAATTCTAAGTAACTTATGGTTTCACCAACAATCCCTAAATTTTAGGTAACCCTTATCACATTGAATGTCACATAACACTACTTTCGTTTTCAACAACAGTTAAGTGTCACTTTAGGCCGTAAGGGATCCGTTAGATTTAGGGAGACCCTTAACCCTTAAATGCACAATTTTTGTTTCACGTTTTAAAAAATATATTTGTGTAATAGACATGTATTATTGTCTAGGAAATGTATGTATTACTGTTTAGTATGTTGTTTAAAAACAACATTGTACATTTAAGGTTAAGCAAAGAAACACCATCTAAAACTACTTTAGGAGTTGGTTGGTGGAAACGGGCATTACAATAATGAATAAAACGGGTATGATGATTGATAAACAAAGATGGACATTTAGTATATTTAAAAAAAGGCGAGAAATCCCTCTCAACATCTATGTATGCTTTAGATATCAACATATATTTTTTGAATTAACATTTTATTGTCTCGAAACCCTGACCATAATGCCTTGGAGTTCAAAAACTGTTTTTATAAATCGTAAACTGTCGAACAAGCGAGTATCACTTTTTATTCGCGTCACATATCAAAATTGACGCGTGTCAGCGGTGGCCGGCGTGTAGCTTGTTGTAGATAACCGCGTACTGGACAAACAACATGTTTTATTGTTTTCATTTACATATAGATATTTTGTAAACACTAACGTAAATGTGTTTAACACGTTCGCTGCGGCAACAATTTTCCTATTTTTCCATTCCTGTGGTACGAGGCGTTATCGACCCCGTACCACTACGTTATACTTTGCTTACTCGAACTGTAAGCGAGACGTGTACGAGGTGTTTTAAACCCCGTATCGAAGAGAACGTGTTATTTTTGTCACTTTTTATTTAATCGCCATCCTCTCTCCTTCCGTCTTTTCTTATTCTTTTAATATTAAAACTATCAAGTTAACTGTTAATTAATTATCCATTCTAAAAAGATTCAAGTTCAAGTTTCCAGTACGTTGTTAATGACCTTTTTTTCTTGTCTTAAATTACATTGTCTTCAGTAAGAATTAGTCTTTAATTTTTGTCTAAGCCCCTATTTAGTCAGCTATTGATCCAGACCTTTGTAGACTATTTTACGAAGATCAAATAAGGGACTGTACTTTATTCAGAAGAACTGATTACAATGTATTATAGTGACATCTTTTAGCGAAAATTGATAACTATATCAATTGTAAGTACTAGCTGTTGTGCGCGACTTTGTCTGCATGGAATTAAATGATGTTACTCGGGGATAATGTGGCTTTCTAATGTTGAAAGAATTTTTGAAATCGGCTTAGTAGTTCTTGAGTTATTTCAATACAAACAAAAATACAAAAATACAAAGTTTCTCTCTTTATAATATTTATTCACTATTAGTTCGTGCCCACGTAATTTCACGTATAAAAACAATTGAATTATAATTTTACGTATTTTTTGTATAATATCCGTCCTTGAGGATTGATAATACAAATTAGTGTTCCAAAATCCATTACAAAACTGGACGTCGTTCTGTCCGCATGTCCATAACTGTAACCCAATTACAGGAGCCATTGGTCCGAAGATTGCTCCCCCGAGCGCTCTTCGCACTTTCAATGCCGCCACAATTCCATTTCCGGTCCTAGTTTCTAAAGGCCATGTGAGAATTTAGAATACCATTCCGATTTCTTAGTGAAAGTTATGTTAATTTTATTTTGAATATTCTACAAGTAATGCTTAGAACTTTAGAGAAAATAAAGTCACCTCTATTTTAAATGGTCTATGCTTATATGATTGAACTTAATCGATTTCGATGCATTTTTGCTTAGTTAAGATATCAATTTTCAGCAAATTACTTATCTTACCTTTCCTAGTGTAAGATTACTTTTATTTTAATGTTTAGAAAGCTATAGATCAATTTTTAAATTCATTCCATTTAAAAAATTGAAGAGTGTTCGGACCGATTCTAATCGTAGGATTGATTACAGGGTTCAGCAGATAAGTTTTATCTATACTAATATTATAAAGAGAAACTTTATATTTTTGTATGTATTGAAATAACTCGAGAACTACTGAGCCGATTTCAAAAACTCTTTCACCGTTAGAAAGCTACATTATCCCCGAGTAACATGCAATGTCTTTAAATTCCAGTCGGACAAAGTCGTGAACAACAACTAGTGCTTTATAAGTTACAATAATAGCTATTATAATATTAAAATTTATCTTGTTAATAAATTATGTTAAATATGTTAAAATTATATTCCGAAAGCGAAGCAACATTTTCATTTAAGGCCGGTCGGTATACAACAGTATACAATTTAATAAAGTCTAATAAATACAGAATCTAATTAAGCGGCAAACGGCTTTACAAAGTTTTGATTAAATTCAAGGCTGTTGTTGTCCTCGAAAAATACAATCTCTTTGTATCATGTTGCTGGGATAAATGAAAATAGTGTATTTTAGAAAACGTCCAGCCGATTTCACCATCTAAGACGAAACTATCAATGGCCATCAATCGAAAATGGCCTACGTAAACAAAGTAATTGAACTAGTAAATAATTTATACCAAAATTATAAAGAGAAAATCTTTATATTTTTGTTTGTATTGAAATAACTTAAAAACTACTGGGCCGATTTCAAAAAAGATAAGCGTCATTTATATTGGTCGGTATATATTTTAGCAGTAAAAATTAGTAGATATTTGTATTGAGGTTATGTACGTCTGAATATTTGGTAAGCCTCTTCAAAGAACCGTCAATAATACAGTAATATAAAATAAAAAATATGAAATGTAGGAAACATTTTCTATACAAATAAAGAAATTAAAAAAGTTTTATCAAAACGTATTTTTCTACAAAACTTCTTCACTACTCTAATAACTTCATGTATTTTCAATTTCCCGCTGCACTTTTCTGTTTCCAATTTATTTAGCTAGTTTTCTAAGTTCTATTTCGTAATTTCACTCAGTTATAACGGTGGAATGCGCGCCATCTTTTGAACTCTATTGTGAAACTTTAAAGAGATAAAACAATTTTGAGTACATCCCGTAGAATGAGAAAGATATAGAGCTGGCTATAGCGTATACGGTTGAGGGACAAAAAATACCATAGACTACGTCATAGGTATGTTGTGTGTATATCACTTTACGGTTTTAAACCAATAATGTCATGTCTTAAGCCTTTGTCTGCGACGTTAGAAAAATTATTTCACCAAAAATACGCTTGGAGCGCCACAATGCTATATGATACGTCACATTTGCTTGGGTCATATTACTGGATGGGTCCAGCAGCAACAAACAAAATCGCATACGGAGAAAGGGACCAAAGATCTATGTCACTGTCTTTGTCACGTTACGTGTATTTCGTATGAATGGGTCTCAGTCGCTGTCACTATGACATATGTCATGTCTCATCTGGTTCGTTTAATCTATGGTACATCAGCTAGTCCAAAGGCGGACATTATATTGCTAATGTGAACTCAACTTAAGTACGCGAGTGTTGAAAATCAGAGGTGTTATGTGCTAAGTTTTTAAAGTTATTACACAAAGTTGAGAATTATTACTTGTTTTATGCATTATTCAATGCATACGTTTTACGGGTCTTGTTGTTCTTTTAGTCTTTAGTGTTTGGACATCGTTATTGATTAAAAGCTTCCCTCGCTTTTTACGTATTTGTGTGTACAGGGAAGTGTTGTAAAGTCACATTTTTTTTGTGAAAAAGTATAATCCACAATCTAGAGACGACATAGATTTTGAATTTATTATGTAAACTTAAAAATAATTTTTTAATCAATTTTTTTTTCGCCTTTTTCAGATAAAGTGATATTATTATAATTTCGTAAATTAATATTCGTATTATTAGTGTCATTAGATTTATGCAAATATTTACAGAATCACTTAATTTATCTATGGTTTAATTATAACGATGTGTTCGGGTCGATTCGGGTCGTTGAGACTTAATCAGCGAGCAAATCGAATGAGTTTTAAAACAAGTGAATTTAATCACAATTGTCGATTCATTATAATTATCGTGAGCTATTACACAATTTATGTATTCATGTTGGAATTGTATCAACAGAATTAAAAATAACATACTTCATATGACGCAATATACATTATTTATAGTAGTAGTTCGACCCATGATGGACTCCATTTTCCACAACTCCACGACTGCGTGACTTCACACACATCTTTAAATTTCTTTGCCAATATGTGCAGGTTGCATCATGATGTTTTCCTTCAACGTTAGAGCATCGGATACAAATGAAAATCGAAAATTGAAAAATACATTGGTATATGGTTGAATTCGAACACGGGACCTACAGTTTACAAGTCAATAGCCAAACCTCTGAGCCAACGACGCTCTTAAATTATTTATATCTTTACATGCTTTCAGATAGGATTGATATTCTAAGAATTTTTACGTTCAAATTAATCTTTTGTTTACCGGTTTTAATATCATAAATGTATTAATAATTAAAAAATACAGTTCCATCTAGTTATTTTGAAACATAACCTTAAACTCAACAACGAAAGAGCAAAACCTATTCACTCATTCAGTTTATTTCATTTCTCGTTGCAGAAGAAAGCGAACGCTTCACGGTGACGTTCCATTAGCGACCTGTCAGCGCACTACTCGTGACGTAGAATGAATGTATGGAAAAAGAATGAACGAAACAATCGTGGAAAAGTTTGAAGCACGATATCCGTCAGACGTCAACGTCACGTCATCCGTCAGAACTTCCTTTATTATCGTCAATTTGATTACTTAACATCACTCTACATCTAAAATGCAAGCTATTTGAAAGGGTTATGAAATTAAATGAACACGCACTTTGTTTCTTAAAAAAAAAAACGAATAATAAAATGTGTTCGATGATGGTATCCAGGACATCACGTAACCAAAAATATATCAAATATTTCCAATAACTGCAATATTTCAGGAAGCGTTATTGCGACCAAGACAGTACCTGAGGCGCTCACAGCAATGCGTCTTGCGCCCGCAAACCATTTATGAAACCTTAGAGTGATATGAACGCTGACGTCAACCAGGAATTTAATATCGGAGATTTGAAACGCCCACGGTTTGCTGGCAATCTGTTTCAAAATGTGAAAAGCATCGGGTAATAAATTTTTAGTAGCTTAAAATCTAACATTAAAAATTAAACTGATGCATTTATTTAACTAGCTCGTTTGTAATTTGTAATAATAACAACTAATTTGATCCAACAGGAATCTAATTTCCTTAATAAATTACTTGAATAAAACTAATTTCCTTTCAAAAGTCTAGTACAAACAGAGCCAGAGGTGTTCAACTTTTGATTAATCCGCGACGTGGAAATATTACTTAGACGCGTGCCTGTCCTAGATGTTTGGCCAGAAATATAGCGTACAATCTCATTTTGCGCCCCTGAATACATAACTTTGAGAAAATAGTTGACGTTAAAGTCATTTGAGCCAACCCCAAGGCGTCCACGCAATCTGTCCCGTGTCACTTGTGAACTTAAGAGGTTTGCATGAAAACATCACTTATACCTTTTATGCTTAGACATATTAACTAAGGTTTTTGGTATTTTTTATAAAAAAAAACTCAATAAGTTCTATGAAATCTTACTTTCTATTAATATTGATAATTCGAAAGTTTGGACGCCAGAACGGCTGGACGGATTACGCTGAAATTTTCCACAGATTTAGACCGAAGTCTGGAAAAACGTAAAGGCTAATTACTAAGTTACTTGCAGGCAACAGCTAGCATATAATAACTCAATTACAGATTCATTTATTTTCTGTAGTAATTGGGCTACATTCAAAGATATAATAACTGTAATAAAATATCTAAATATTGTATAATACGGAGATGTATTCTACGTACATCTTGGTATGGATACGTTTATAACAAGGGAGCGACGTGCTCAGTATGAGACGGTACACGGCCCGAGGCGACAGACTTACGTTGATAAGATATGAATAGACCAAGAGCTAGACATTTATTAATATTCTAGACTTTTCAGGAAACTTCTCAAGTTTCTTAGATGTTAAAAAATTATGATTGAAATTTCGTAACTATTTTGCTTGAGGGGAAATTATTGTTTATAATTTACTTATTATTGTTTTTAAATAATATAAAAAATACAGGAAAATGTAAGTAACATTGGCAACTGTTCCGTGTTTCTTATTTATTAATATTTTTAGATTTCTAACAGACAAGGAAAAATACTAATTTCTAACAAATATAACTCACTTATAAAATGATTACCAGTTATTTGTTTGGTTACTGTATGGATGCTAATTAAGTGCTAGGGATTTTAGGCATTAGTCAAGTTTTGTAATATGACACATCGAATAAGTTACAAGCTCCTAGTCTATGTTAGTCTCGGGGACGCAAACGTACACGGCAAGCAGGCGACTTCCTTTTATCTCTATCCGTCACTATGACATCCGTCTCTATCTAGCACAGATTATGTAGAGCTATAGCCGGTGTCCCGAGCGGGCGCGCCACGCTCAAGGCGATTAGAGCACTGGCATAAATAATGTCCCCGTTTGTAATTAGTACATACGTCACGGACGACTTCAAAGATCCCAACTTTTAGACACAAATAGAAATAAATTAAATAATTTTAATTTGTACAGATAAATAAAGATGAAAGATTTTTTTGGATTCTCAGAAGCAAGCATATTGTTTTCAATTTTGCACGGTCTTGCATCACACATGCTTCCATCGTAAGTTGAAGTCACAATTTGGACAGCTTTTTTATTTATTTTTTTTATTGGAAAAGGGGACAAACGAGCAGCGGGAACACCGTGGTGATCAGCGACACCCATGGACATCTGCAATACCAGAGGAACCACAGATGCGTTGTCGGCTTTGAGGTGGTGATACGCTCGCTTTTTGAAGGATCCTTTTAAATGTGGGTTTCCACTCAAAGCACATTATCATCCTTCTTATTCCCTTAAAAAACTAGAGATAACATATCAGCAATTGCATAATAACCATAAACAACTTAAGTAAACATGTAGTTGATATCAAATACAGTAAACTGTCTCCATCTAATGAAGTAGATGTAACGATGGTATTTGTGTAAACTGATGCTCTGATACAAGTAAACACCCGCTCTTTAAAGCCGGCTACAGACGTTCAGTTTTAAACCGTACAGTTTTGACTGTACATTTAAAACTTACTTACACACGTCGATTTGAACAGCACAGTCCAACTATACAGTACTCAGTTTTGCCTACACAGATCAATTTTAACTGCGCAATCGAACTGTACAGTTAAAACTGAGTGTGTGTAGCCAGCTTAATAACTGTGGAATAATTTTTCAATTGTCTCAGTAGGTTCTTGAGTTTTTTCAATACATACAAAAAATCAAAAATACAAAGTTTCTCTCTTTATAAATTAGTATAGATGTAGATAGTAAGATTTCCGCCACTCATAGTCGATTTTCATTCTTTCTTATGTGTGCAAATATTTATACCTGAGCAAATTATTGTTGCTTTAACATTCATAAAGGAAATAAATATGATACTACTAACTAGCTCCTTTCCTTTGAACCGCAATCGTTTGATGTTTAATAAATCTTTTCAATTAACAAATAGTCATATTAGTGTGAGAAATATTCGAAGAAATAAGACATAAGCTAAGCGTTCATTTACAAAGACAGCGGCGACCAAAATAGGATTAGAGATGTCACGGAAGCCCGTTACAATTCTATAAATGTGTTGGTACTGTAATTTAGTGACGGTGTTAAGTAACTTAAATAAGTATTTAAGTGATCCTGTAAGTCAAATGTCATAGAGCATCTAATATTTAGAGTGGGCAACTTTGAAATCTTTGTTAGTTATCCATTAATAATACGTAGCCTCTTTTGACTTTGTAAAATAGACTTGTTGTCATGTAGAGTTACCTTGATAATTTTATTAATATGCGGTTTTGATAGTGGTTTCACATACCCTTAAGAATATTAGTCCATTCACGAAACACAAGTTAATTTTAAGTGCCGAATTAAGCGTGATATTCTAACTGGCAACGTGTAAAATAATATATGTGCCTTGCATTTTCTAACAATTTTTACTCACCAGCAAAAAATTAAATCTGGACACAGTTATCCCACTGTTCACTCTACATTTAATCGTCTACGTAGCCCTAATACTCGGCTGTGATTAATTGTGTGCCATAAGACGAGGGTCTCAAGTGACTCTGGCGCCTTTATTGGCTCAGGCGACAGCTTTACCGAGTCAACTCTTTTGTTTATGCCCATTTCAAATGCTCAGTCGCTCATTTGTTTAGTTCCCCTTCTCGTTTACCTCTAAATACGTATTTCAATTGCAACGCTTTACATAAATTGTTCAACTGTAATGATCAATATTCTTTATTGGATTATTGTATAACGTTTTGATATATATTTTTTTGTAAAATTAATAGTTTTGTTTCCCAGGAGTTACATGCCCTAAAAAAGTAATGTTGTAAAAGGCATTAAAATGCGTAAAGTTTTCTTTCTAAGAATAATGGTAAGAAATAAATCCATAACCTCATTACTGAAGACTTAAGTTATAAACGTTTTAAAGATATTGTTAATTTCACAGTGACCGATCTTCCTTATAAAATGTTCCTAATAATAATATTGGGCGGTGGAAGAATTAAAATTTCCCTGTAGCACGCTGAAGACACGATTTTATTAAAGCAAAAAAAAAATGCCGAAAAGCGCTTCGCAGAAGGCTATACGGCCCTGCGGGAGGCTTTTATAAGGCGAACAATAAATCAAGGGCGGGAAAATATTTAAAAGCTTGCCGCACCAAGATTCTTTGCTTCGTTCCACTTTGCACTTATAGTATAATCAGAATACATTTGTTAAAAATTTTGCGCATCTCATATTAGTCGGTGCCTTCTTTAGAAATGTTACACTTCATTAATTGTAATATTTTTAATAAATAAACACGTCTGCACTCACGTTATTAAGATCCGGTAACGGTACCGACTAGTTTCGATTTGTCAGGCTTACTAATAATATAGTCTCACGGAAGTTTAAATATGTATTATTTTTTCATACATTTTTTAAAGTCAACATAAAAAGTCAGACCGTTATCTAATAGAAATACAAAGTTTTACATAATTGTAGGCGTTATTTCAATGGGTATTCAACTATGAGTTTTTGAAGCTAAGTTAATTATGTTATGATAAACAAAAATCATAGTAAAATACAAAATAAATTCTGGAAACTTCTAATATTGAAACTACATTTTGCCGCAGGACAAGTGAAATCAAATATTGCAACTACACAAAATAAGACGATTTTCAGCAAATGTTAAAAACCTTTTATTGAATTGTTTAATTACGATGCTGTCTGAAAACTTTGTTGAACCAATTAAGAGAGTATTAACTTACTTGTTTGGTAATCAAATATCTCTTTATTATAACTTATTGATAACCTTTCTTTAATAGTTTTAACTTTATTAGACTTTGAAAAAGTGCAACTAATAGTTTCTTTATTTATAATTTGTTTTAATTGTATTAAACAGTTTGATAGAGTAAAATATCTTTTGTAAATAAAAAGAAAGCTTTTAAAGATTACAAATATCTTTTAATTGATAATGTTTCTTTAGGGAGCTTAATTAGTTATGAGTTCAAATTACAGTTACAATAAACCATTTAAATATGTTTTTTTAATAATTTCACCCAACTCTACGTACGTTCTAGAACAGTGTATGTGACCGCATATGAGCAGACTGCAAAAAAAAACAGGTGTACTCCCGGGTCACAAGTGGAACGCATCATATTTTGTGGGCGGCCGCGGTATGGTAGGAACATTGTACGTTTCCTGCTGCATAAAATATATTCACGCTACGCTGCCTTCTATACAACTATCGCGTACATGAAAAGAATATTGCTCATATAATAATAAAACTTCTATGCCTTAAAAATATTTTGCCCAAAATTATTTAAGCTGTTACCTACTTACATTAAGATAATATGTTTCTTTATTTATATATATATATTATAAATAAATAAAAAAAAATCTTTTGTATATAACTAGCTGTTGTTTGCGACTTCGTTCGCGCGATATTAAAATATATGTTACTCGGGGATAGTGTAGTTTTCTAATGGTGAAAGAAGTTTTGAAATCGGTCTAGTAGTTCTTGAGTTATTTCAATACATACAAAAATTAAAAAGTACAAAGTTTATCTCTGTATAATATTAAGTATAGTTTAAAAAGGTTACTTTAATTTGTAATATAATTTAAAATCCAAATAGGCTCGGAGTTTAATTGACAAAAACAAATAATATAATTTAACACTTTTTAAGGCAGAGGCGATATATTTACCACCAACAAAAATGTTGCTTATCTTTCTAGTTATAAAGGGTTCTTATTTATTGCTGGCAACTAAGGATGTATGCCTTATTATTTTAAGAAAAAAAAGACGCTTGTGTGACATATTTTTACTAGCGCCACTAGCTGTCAAAATATACGCCAATTTTAAAAGAAAAGTTCCTCCGTGAATTCTCCTTCCTTATAAAGGGTTAATTAGTAGTGTCTTGTTTACCTTTATAACGTCTTAATTGTGTACTTTTCATGTATGTTAACAATAGAATCAATATAAAACACTATTAAGTAAAGAATTTCCATTGAACATAAAATAAAGTAGCAATACAGAAACAAAGCACGAGTTGCAACAGTTTGAACGGAGATGTAACCGGGAGGAAAATTCGCATTACAAAAGTTTTGTTTGTGATTTCCTTTCTGGCTATCGGAGCGGATTCTTTCTTATTCGCTAACTAAACTTTCTGAGACATAGTAGTCGATTGTTTTAGTCAAATCAACTCGATTAATGGCTTTTTAATGTAATATCACCACTAGCTCACTATTCGTATCTATTAAGGGGCGCGGAGCCTACCCTAAGAGGTGACTAGGCCATAGTTTACCACGCTGGCCCAGTGTGGGTTGGTTACTTCAGACATATCATTGAATTTCTTCGCCGATATGTGCAGGTTGCATCACGATGTTTTCCTTCACCGTTAGAGCGTCGTGTAAATATATATGAAATTTGAAATCGAAAAACAAATTGGTACATGGCGGGATTCGAACTCGGGACCTGCAGATTATAAGTCAAGAGCTAAACCCCTGAGCCACCGACGAAACAACAATGTATTATCGACCGTTTTTAATTTCACTAAATATTTACTAAGTTAAAGAACCTTGTGAAGAAGTGTAGTTTTTTTTACTGTTTTTAATATTCCTAGTGAGATTATAAACAGATATTAACCGTCGAGATGTGACATACACGCCTTGGTATAAATATATCCATAAAATCTCTTTCAATATAGAATTAATGTATTAATGTTAACTCTAGGTTATTAACAAAACACGATCACGTCAATATTTCCACATCAATCGAATTTAATCACTTTATAGTATTACCCGCGAAGCATAAACGAGAACTTTTTTAATCTGCATCAACCAACAACGATGTCCATTATTAATTAAAAACCAAAAACGTATTCGTTAAGCTCCACGAGCGAAATCGATTCAAAGAAGTAATTCGAATGAAATAGTCGAATGGATGAACTGCAGTTTCGATGCTCTCTTTGCAGCTTTTCGAATTGTCGAATGAACAAATAATTTACACAATTTTTTGTGTGGCCGTAACCTAGTTTTTCATGACACATTTAAAATATTCACATAAAAATCTGTTACATTACGTCATACATGTTAATAAAATTAAAGTCCATAATTGAAAGAGTGGATAGAGCGTCGGTGGCTCAGGGGTTTGGTCCATGACTTGTAAACTGCAGGTCCCGAGTTCGAATCCCGCCATGTATCAATGTTTCGATTTTCATATGTACATATTTACCCGACCTTCATATGGTGGAGGAAGAAAACATCACGATGCAATCTGCACATATCGGCCAAGAAATTCAAAGATATGTGTGAAGTCACGCAAAATACGCGCTAGTCGTAGAGTTACGGAAAATTGAGCCCATCATGGGTCGAACTACAAAAACTACAATAGTGAATTAGGTGTAACCTACATTTATACGCTTGCTACTTAAGAGAAAATTATATCTTCGTTTAAAGAGATAAAAGCTACGTCCTTTTGTCCTTTTCTAATTTAAAGCATTATCTGAAACACATAAATTACGAAAGAATTAAGTAAGGAGGGATAAGAATGAAATAAATCGTTCCAATAACGTACTTGGTTCTATTGATAACGCTGACAGAGCCCTAAACGAGTCGTCAGCAATCAGCATTGCAGACGTAATCCAATGTGCCGGCCGACGAAACAGCTATAAGCATATTTCCAATCAAATCGCACAGAGGAATGGAGATATTCACAATTCTTAACAAAATGCGTTGGTAAATTCGACCGTTGTTACATTGCCTACTCTATGTCTTTGTTTACAATCAATCGATTTTGAACTGTAACTCCGTGTAAATTGAGTTGAATTTCGTTTAAAGTGATGTTACCTTTAAGACGTTTATATAATCGGGAGAGTATAGGATCGTCTACGGGGCACACTAGCGTATAAATAACGTTGCACAATATACTTGAGTTAAATCAAGGAGCATTGTTGAAGGAGCCTTGTTAGTGTTCCGTGTGCGACCGCTGATTTTTTTATTTGATATCTCAATAAAACCAATATACGAAGGGTTCCAAACCGGTTCAGTGGCTTTTTTTCTTTATATGGAATTTGTTTCTTCAACCGGTGTCGGGGTGTGTTTAATTTATAATTTTATTCAGAGAACTGTTTGGTTAGGTTGGTGGTAATAAAGTTTATTGTGCGGTAGGAATTTTTGATCGACCCCCGATTTGAAGGGGTTACCCGCTGTGTTTGAATCAATGATATTTTTAAATGTTTAAATTTTATAGCTTAATTTAGGCTTAGTTTATTTTATAGTATTTTTATGGTTTAATAAGCCACCTATCAAATAATACAAAACAAAATTAACATCAATTTATGTTATATATTTACTGAACATGTTTCTTCAAAAAATGTATAGCCAAACCGCAGGAGGAATTCAAAATCGACTATAAATATGTTTTGTAAGCCTATATTATTTGCAAAACAATGTTGAAGTTCACTTACAGTAAAAGCAATACCAACAACCATCCCACTGAAGGAGCGTGTTATAATCGTGCACAGCAACGGATAAGAAACTGTAAACTATATTTCGTTCACGTAGACTTCGCCATCCTTTGCTAGTGCAACTCACCGTAGACGTGACTTATAAAACTAATAGATGCGGCAATTTTTTTTTTTGGATAAAAAAGTTCTGACAATAATAACTTTAAGTGGATATAACTCGCTCAGTTGTCAATGTATATTTTTATAAAGATAAAAGGTTTGTTACGTCATAAAAGTAAGTTTGCCTAACTGTAAAATACATAAAAATAACCAAGAAAGTACTGCAGTTAAAAAGTCGTTTTCATATATGTTATATAAAAAATCTGATATAAAACAACTACTAAGCTAGAATTCCTACGTTCGACTGCCCCGTCTATAACATTCCTAGCTCTACGCATCTCGCGATCATCCCTGCGAATAGATTCCGTGCAGGCGGTCTGAGTTTAGTGCGCCATAGAGAGCGACCTCGGAGTCTCAGAGCGGGCACACACCAGCCATCTCTCACCTACGTGACGCACTCGCGAGCTACGGTGCAATTCCCGTGAACTCGCGAATTATTCGCACGGAGAGATCCTCTACGTAATTCTATGCGGCTACGCTTTGCTGTTACGTTTTCTTTTTTGGCTTGTAACTGCCAGTACAATATTTCGTAAGAAGATTGTATTCTGTCGTATAATTTTTTAAAAGTAAAATCTTCCAATTTCAAAAATGGAATCAATCAAAACTGGCACAAAAACAAAGACTAATGACAGATCATAATTCCAATTTCAAACGCTAACGGAAAAAAAGCAAAATGGCCGCGTTCCGCGCTCTCGGCATTTATTAACCCGCTCAGTAATCCCTCGGTCCGACATGATAAATACAGGCCGCTCTTAACTTTTACTCATGACTCATTATGGTATTTAAATAATTCGCGGCGGGTAACGAATGGTGATTTACTTCTGCGGTATGATAATGTGACGTGGGGTGACACCCTTAAATATTATAGGGCTATGTATAGATTGATAGTTAGGGATATTTCACATGGAATTTCATAAAAAAGTGCAATAAAACAAAAAAAAAAGATAAAACAATAAAAGCAGGGACATGGCATTATTATAAACTCAAAAAGATTGTGCAGAACTTGTTATGTTTAACTGTAGCAAATATCAAACGGTACAGTATTTTTCGTCTAGTTTTTGCTACCGCATTGTATTTCACTTTAATTTCAAGAGATTACAGTTTAAAGAGTAAATAAAAGTGCTCGGACTCTTAGGACTTGGAAAATAAAAAGTCTGTACAAACCACCGTCAGGATGAGATCTTTGGCAGCCAAATAAAGCATTGCCCATTAGAGAGGGCCCGCATCCGGGAACGAACGGGCAAATTGTAACAAATGGCCAGACCCCCAACACCCCCTGGGCCCCTCTTCCCGGGGACTTTAAGCCAGTGAAATAAACAAGGCTATCCGCCAATATCACTCGCGTCGATTCCTCGCGCGCCGAATTGATTTATTTTTTTTGGGGCTTTATATAGTTTGTTTAATATACTCTTTTATCGAATTTAGAGATTATAATTGGTCAGTATTTTCTTAACGTTATTTGATGGTCTACTTTTTATTGAGTACGTCAGGTTTCTGAACATTTCCTTAGTAATCGTGACGGGTTAAAATTGGACTAAAGAAATGAAAGTAAACATTATGTTCAAAAGGCATGCAAAGTGATATTAATACAGACAAACAACTTGACATATTGCGTTCATTTAAATTAAAACTTATTTATTTAACAAATGAACTCCTTTTAAGTGGAGTAATAACATAATTTATTACCACGTTCATTAAAGGCATTAAAGAGAATCACAAAAAACGTTAAAAAAGCCCAGTACAAGAGCCGCGTCACAATTTGCGGTGAGGAGGGCAACTGGGGAACGTCATTAGTACAATTATAGTGGGCTTGTCAAAGTCCTTCGTATGCTTAAGGCGAAGATATCTTTGATGACAAAAAACTATTTTTTTTTAAATCTTGATTTCTTGTGTATTTCATTTTACCTTCACCCTGCGTCCACCATTCGTTTTTACAGGTAACGTGTATAGCTAGTTAGTAGTAATATAAATCATATTTCGGATTTGAATTTTAATTGTTAAACTGTGAAAGCTTTAGCCGCATTGAAGGAATACGGCATCATCATCATTTTTCTGCCCACTGAAAAATAATATAGCCGACAAAAAAATATATATTTTGCTTATTGAATAGCTTCCCCTTAACATTTGCGGTTATCCCCGGAGGCACGCCCAAGGTTTGTCCTTTCCGTCCTATAGAGTGAATGCAAAAATAGCCTTTTGAAAGTTTAGGAGCAGGTAACAACCCATCATTTTACTTTGGATAAATACTTGGTTTTAGCAAACTGTATTCTAAAATAAGTATTTTGAACCTCTTTTAGTCTATAATCAGAAGCGATATTTTTCACCTGTAATTTTGTTGTCAAGGATTTTTTTTAGCTCTGTTAGACGGAATAGAAATATTTTTAACAATATATGGCTCAAGGAAACAACCTTAAAAATTGACATCGTTTAGTACTATAATTTTCAGCTCGTGGAAAACTTGTAGGATACGGTTAAATCAACACAAATATAATTTCCACCTCAGTATGGTTAAAAGTATATAAAATCTAGTTTTTTATCATATCATATATGTAATAATTTACACATTTCGAACGCAGGACTAATAAACTTGTCATAGACAAAGTGGACCCGAAAGTTTCTAGGCAGGAGACGTGCTACTAAATTACTGAAAACCTTTAAACTTCTCCCTCACGTGTTATGTGAGCGAAATGAGGTCGAGCCAAACTGTTTATACCGTTATGCCCTTTTGAAACAACCGCGACCTTGGGTATGGCCACACTGTCAGCGGGATAAGAATATGATAAATTATTACACTCATTTTGCTGTTCCATGTTATTTTGATAACAGAGTCAGTTTAAAATAAGAAAATTAAAACTAGTGTTATTTAGGGCATTAGGCCGAGTTGGAGAAGTAAACGGAGATTTTGCGTTGGCGTACGACCGTTTTTTGCGTGACTTCGATCTAATAAAACCGTAGGGTTATCTATGTTGAAACACATTCTTCGCTCAACCCTTCATTCTCTTTGAAAAAAAAGGATAGCAATTTGTTTTTGACAAATCTGTACTTATCGCCAGTCTGTGGAAAATTTTCACTTATAAATAAACTAGTGTGATAACATTATATCACGAAAGCACAATATTAATTTGAACTGCAACCGCTTAACGATCTCGCCGTCACACCGCCGCGCAACAGCGCTCGGACAAATTGTCCTCCGCGGCCCCATTCGACTGAATAGATTTAGGTTTTAACGAACGCAAGCCCTACTATTTCATTATTATACAGCCTACTTTAACCACACGCATAAATAAAACGCCCTTAACGCGATTCTCGGAACTTAACTATTTTCCGACCGAACCAACTTTGAAATTAAACGAAGTCGAGAAAAACAATTGAAAGACAAAGTTCGGGTTCCAAATTCGAAATTAATTTGAAAAAAGAAGCTTCAACATTTTTTAAAAACCGCATTTAATATGGCGTTATTGCAAAAGGATTTTGAAACTGGCTGGTTAGCATGTGAAGTGAGCGTCAGCATATGCAGATTTTAATTTTGAATTCTTTCGCCCGCCATATGCACCGCTCGAATGTATCCTCGGCTTTATAGTGCGTTCTTTATTGCCAGTGTCATATAATTGCTTTGGAACTGTGTTATTACGGATTTAAGTGGAAAAGATTTCAAGAGAATATTAAAAAAATAATGGATTCAAGATAAAAAAGTTTTATATTAAGAAGAGCTAATTATGTGTTCATTATGAAGTGTCTGACATTATTTAACTTTGCTAACTTTCACTTTTAGCTTCGAGTTTTTTGAAAATTATTTAATTTTAATACTGGAAATTGAAGCAGGCCTAGACAGAGATGGATGTGAAAGGTAACATGGTCAAGAAGTCATGACTGAGATGACGAGAGCTAATCTATATATATAAAAGAGTAAACTGACTCAACTATCAACGCACAGCCTAAACTGCTGGGTCTAGAGAC
>QDHC01004796.1:153415-198930 GCA_013186455.1 Papilio dardanus tibullus | reverse complement strand
AAAATAAGATGAAAAGCTTTGTTTCCAACTTCTAAACTTCAAGCGGACGAAGTCGCTGGCGACGGCTAGTATATCAATATAGAGGACAAAAATCTGATGAAAATCTTACGGGAATACAATAAGGGTAATTATTTTAATACTTCTAATCGCCAATAGCCTGATGATTTATGGTACGGATTGCCGATCTCGTGGTCGTGGTTTCGAATCCCGACATTCGACTATTGTCGTGAACTATATCCTAGCACAAGCTTTTTCAAGCTTTCTTAGAATAGTTAAAGGAAATTTTAGCAAATTCACAAAATCTACCAATATATTTATTATAAAAAAATCTACACCAGTGTCATATACCTTTAAAAAAAAAGTGTATATTACAAGTAAAAGGCTATGTTATATTTATATTTATCGATATAACTTAGTGTTTATTCCAAGGAGAGGGAATTTTTCGCGGTGAACCTCATCACGATATTAAAAGCAGGTGCGTGATAATGGCAGATGTTTCGTCTCGGTCTCGGATGATTTAAAACCGCAAATTACAACGCTTACGTCCGCCGCTTGTGGAAACTTTGAATTTTATTCGAGGAAACATCAATTAGTGAAGAGTTTTAATCATTATATTAAGCGACATGTATTTTGTAATGTTACATGTACATTTTTAAGCTAAATGCTTAACTTAAATAGTATTTTCATTTAGAAAATGTCTCTTCTTGTTAATACTAATATTATAAAGAGAGAAACTTTGTATTTTTGTATGTATTGAAATAACTCAAAAACTACTGGGCCAATTTCAAAAATTCTTTCACCTTTAGAAAGCTACACTATCCCCGAGTAACATAGGATATATTTTTTATATCCGCGGGACGACGTCGCTAACAACTGCTAGTCTTATAATAATCCAAAGTCTAACTATTACTAAATTGGAAAAAAGTTGCTTTCTTGTACTTACTCCGCTGGCGCAATAACCCAAGGTGGGTCTTGGCCTCCGACACAAGAGAGCGCCACCGTCGCTTGTCCTTAATAATGTCCTTAGTTTGTTGCACTTACATTTTATATTTTTATTATCAATTACATGCTAAAACAGATCTTGCAATTTTCAAGATAAAAACAAAGAATAGCATCAATTAAAACCCTTCCTCCGCTGTCTGGGGTCAAAAAGACCCCAACAATTAAATGAAATAGATGTCTTACAAACAAGAGGAAACAAAAGCACACAGGACGCGACTGTCAGTGGCCGCGTTGCTTTTAATTCATTTAATTACCGCCACCCGTATATTGCTTCTGTTCTTTTTTCTCATTTAATCCCGCCTTTCTTTTATTTCTATTGCACTTTTTGTCGGGCTTCGAACACAGGGTCTAAAGTCTTGAAGTACTATCGCCAAAGAATCTTACTTTCCATCTTAAGAGGTATTTTTCTTTGCAGGGTCTGCTCTGATCAGTCAGACCCCCAATAGTTCCTTAATTTCTGGTTGTTCGCTCTGATAACTCAGTATATAGGAAATAAGAAACGAACTAAACGAATACAAATTATTGTATAATAATATTTTTACAATAGATTAAGAAATACAAGACTAAGCCAATAAAAGAAGAATAAATTAAAAATGAAGAAATGAATGAAAATATTGACAATAAACAATGACGTATGTAAAAAAATAAAAAAGTAAAAAAGACGTGCGGCGAGCAAGGAGTTTGCCTGTAGTGGCCAGTGCTCGCCGCAACACTGGTCACCAATAGAATATTGTTTTTTTTTTGGACAAATTTGCTTTCTATTTTTTCGGCTAGTCATTGACATAATGACCTATGTGACATTCAGGTCATCGTCTTAATATTAAAATTGCATTAACCTTGTTTAGAGGCAATTAATGACAAGTCACGAGCAACGTGCTTTAGCATTCTAATGTATGGTTATAATTAAATAAATATTAATTAACATGATTAACTTTAAAGTTCGTTATTATGACTACTAGAATCAAGGAATTTGCATACTTATAGTATGGAACGTCTTTGACTAGAATACAGAGAACAACACTTTTTTGACATTGACAGGGAGACGCTAGTGAGCTACCATATTTTAGTTTGATTTATGCCCACTGGTTGACTTAAGCCTTGTTATTATTTTAGTCGAGTAGCAAGTAGCATTTATCCGAACAAAGGATTTGCTACTGTTCGGACTCGTTTAAACTGTCCTAAACCTACGCACTAAGATAGTAATTTAGTAACTAAACGTGTCCGAACAGCAACAGTTTAGTTTTAGTAGAGTAGATTAGGAAATCCTTTTTTCGGATACATGCTACTCGACTAAAAAACTATCCTGGTGCGTACAAGGCTTTACCCTTGTCGGTCTATATTAACTAAAACTATGTCAGATCGCCACAGAGGTTTTGATATTTATATTTGTACTACGATTAATTCTATAAAAAACTACGTATTACAAATTAATTATTAGGACTTAGTCCAGTTTATGTGTTCACATCTTCCTGTTAACAAAGAAAAGCAACAAAGTTTCATTGAAAGCCTCGTCTTAAGTGCATTGTGAAGATAAAAGCGATTGTCAGCGCTCGGTGTTGCCGCAAAAAGTTTAATTGCAACGTCGTTGTGACGTACAATTACACAGTTTTTGCACTAACGTCCTTGTGTCCAGCGACTGAGAGAACTTGCTCGAGTACTCGAGTAAGTACACGACGTATCTAATCCAAAGAAACGCAATATAACGCTTGAAGACCTTTTATGATCTAAGTACTCAATTTCTTTATCAACAAGGATATTAAAATTTATTCAACCGTATTGTTCCTAATTAGGAGCTCTTACGGTGTTATCTTATACTAAGCAAAATAATCCTTTTTATAAAATAGTTCTCGATTTTAAGAGAACAAAAGGCCTTTCTAATATTTTAAGATTTTCCTCGACGAAGTGTGGAACCATAAAGTAAAGGGCTATTGCTAAATTTCTATCATGTTTTGATATGAACTAGTGCATTTTATACTCTTGTGAAATTAATTGTTGACAAGCCACATTGTGCCAAAATATTTAATAATAATAATTCTAGAGTTAATATCTATACTATTAATATTATAAAGAGAGAAACTTCGTATTTTTGAATTTTTGTGTTTTTGTTTGTATTGAAATAACTTAAGACCTACTGGACCGATTTCTAAAATTCTTTCAACATTAGAAAGCTATATAATCCCCGAGTAACATAGGCTGTATTATTGTATATAATTTTACGCGGACGAAGTCCCGCACAAAAGCTAGTTATTAATAAAATACAATGTTGTGAAACATAGAGATAATTGAAATGGTACGTGATACACTTGAAGATGTGAATCGAATAAATTTCAAGAGAATAATTGCGTGCCTGAAGGGAGGTATAAAATGGTCGAGCGTGTCGAGCGCCCAATCTGAGTACTGCATCATAGCTGCCATTTAATATTCCGTACGCGAAAATCCGTGATAACTCCCTATAGGTTTCCCAACAAAGAATTTCTTTCTCACCAGTAATATGTTTTTGAGAAATTCTGTGCCCTTATCTCATTTTTATATTTTTTTTACTAGAGACACGCTTCGTCTTTGCACGAGTGCAATACTGATACTAAATACACTACAGAAAAACTTTGAACGTTGTATAACTGCCATACTAATAATAACTTATAAACCCTTCTCTTCAATCACTCTATTTATTAAAAAAAAACCGCAACAAAATCCGTTGCGTAGTTTTAAAGATTTAAGCCTTCATAGGGATATAGACACAGAGAAAAGCGACTTTTATACTATGCAGTGATTATTTAACCTCTGTACTTCATCTAAAATATGTTTAAATATGTTTTTCATAAGATTGAGAAGACTATAATATTTGTCATATATTTAAGTATTCCTGCCGCCGAGTTCCGTCTTCGGACGACTAGACAGACCGCCAGTTTCCATCCGCACCACCTTGATGGCTGGCAATCCTCTACCATGCGGTTTTCGCGAAACTTCCTGCCTTGCACAGCCGCACTGTGGAATGGTCTGTCCTCGGCGGTATTTCCAAACCGCTACGACTTAGGGACCTTCAAGAAGCGAGCGTATCACCTCCTAAAAGGCCGGCAACGCATCTGTGGTTCCCCCGGTATTGCAGATGTCCATGGGCGTCGATGATCACCTCGGTGTTCCCGCTGCTCGTTTGCCCCCTTTTCTTATAAAAAAAATAATAAGTATTTTTTCACGTGCAGTAAGTAAATATGATTTAAAAAATAAAAGGTAAATGTATTTGGGGAGCGAATCGAAGTGACGCCTGCCCATAAATTATAATAATAATAATAATAATAATAAAGCCTCAATTTATTTTCCAAATCTAAATTTACATTTTGAGAATCAAGTAATTTGTTAGTATTGTTAGTGTTTTGCTTATATTATATTAGTATTGTTAGATTATTTTCTTTAGAAATGGACCCCACTTTGGGTGAAGGCCTCCTCCATCTTCATTTTCCAACCCGTCCTGTCCTTGCCTAGAATCATCCAGTCCCTTCCCAAGTCATCAGACCACCGTTTAGTTGGCCTTCCTACATTTCTTTTACCGACTGGTCCCTTCCATCGTGTTGCTTGTATGGTCCACCTCGAGTCGGTAAAACGTGATAAGTGTCCTGCCCATTGCCATTTCAATTTGAGCGCTTGGCTTAAAGCATCGGTTATTTTTGTTTTTTGCTTGATGGTTTCGCTGTTAATTTTTTGTATTTTTTTAATGTTGAGGATACTTCTTTCCATCGCGCGCTGAGTTGTTCTTATTTTTTGTTTTGCTTTGTTTGTGTAAGTCCAAGTTTGACACCCATATAATAAGCAAGGCAGTAAGCATGTTTCAAATATCGTTCTTTTCATTGAAATAGGGTAGTCCCCTTTTAGAATTTCTTTAAGTGACCAAAATCTTTTCCATGTTATATTTACTCTTCTTTCTATCTCTTCCTCATTGTTTGCGTTCCTAAAGGAAACCTGTTTTCCAAGATATATGTAGTCATCCACATAGTCTATAGTTTTGTTTCTCACTTCGATTTGTGGTTTACTGCTGTTGGTCATTACTTTAGTTTTGATGGCATTCATCTCTAGACCTACCTTGAGACTCTCATCGTTGAGTGTTTGTAGCATTTTCTTAAGGACGTTTGCCGACTCAGCAAAGATTACAATATCGTCTGCGAAACGGAGATGAGATAGATATTTGCCGCTTATATTTATACCTTTTTGCTTCCAATCTAATTTTTGAAATATACTTTCTAGCACGGCTATAAATAGTTTGGGTGAAGTAGGATCTCCTTGTCTAACTCCTCGGCCAAGAGCTATTTCGCTTCCACAGGTTTCTAGTTTAATTTTGCTTGTTGAGTGTGTATATAAATATTGTAATATTTTTATGTATTTGTGGTTTACATTAAGGTTCTGTAGTGTTTTCCAGATAGAATTATGGCTTATAGTGTCAAATGCTTTGCTGTAATCGACAAAGGCTATATACAAAGGTCTGTTAAATTCTTTATATTTTTCTATTACCTGTTCAATCGTTTGTATATGGTCGAGGGTGCTGAATCCAGAGCGGAAGCCGGCTTGCTCTATCGTCTGTCCATTTTCAATATCTGTTTCTATTCGTTGTAATAGCACTGCAGCAAAGAGTTTGTATATACTGTTAAGTAAACTAATCGGCCTATAATTTCCAATGTCCTTTGGGTTTCCTTTTTTATATAGTAGAACAATTTCAGATGAGCACCATTGTTTCGGGAATGTTTGTTCTTCTAGTATCATGTTAAATAGTTGTGTCAAATGAGGAAGTATGAATGGTGTTGCCAGCTTGATTGCCTCATTACTTATTCCATCCGAGCCCGGACTTTTTTGAGTTCTTAGCTTTTTGATGAGTTGGTGTATTTCTTTTTCGGTAATTAGGCTTACTGATGTTTGTTGAGCTGTGTCGGGTTCTGTGTTTTTCTCTTCGCTCTCCTCGTTTATTTTTTCATATAGTTGTCTATAGTAAGATGTAGCATGTTCTAAGATATCTTGTCTTGTTTTAGTTGTTTGCTGGTTAGTTTCGAGATTTTGTATCCAAGTTTTGTGTAATTTTAGTTCTTTAAGCCCTCTCTTAGCACTTCTAAATAGGGATAGGTTTTTCGTTATTATGTTTTTCCTGTGTAGATTGTAGTCGTTTCTAATCGCTTTAGAGCTTGCTTTATATACTTTGCTCAATTCCTTTTTTGTCTCCTTATTTTTGTTTTTATAATGTGTTAGTTCTGTACGCCTTTTTATAAGCTTTAATGTTTCCTCTCTTAATATATTTGATCTTTTTTCTTTGCTTCTAACGTTTTGTCTTAATGAGTGTGTGATAGCCTCTTCTAGCATGTTGTAATATGTTTGGACATTTAATCCTTCTTTTGTGTTGTTTTCAATGTAAGATTTTATAGAGTTGATGTAATTTTTTATTTCCGATTCAGTTTCTGGTATTTTGTGTGAGTCTTTGAAGCTTTTCCTACTCTTTTTTGATATTTTTAAGGTAAGTGTAGCTCTTACAAGCCTATGGTCTGATGGAAATCTGATACTATTCAATACCTCGCAATTCGTTATCAGTTTACGATTGTTTGTTAATATGAAATCGATTTCATTTTTTACTCTTTGGTCAGGTGACTTCCAAGTCCATCTTTGGTTTGGTCTTTTTTTAAAAAAGGTATTCATTATTGATAGTCTAAATTCTAATGCATAATCTAAAAGTTGCTCGCCACGTTTATTTCTTTGACCGAAACCATACTTTCCCATTGTGACATTTTCTTCGCTCTTAGCTTGCCCTATTTTTGCATTGAAGTCTCCAATTATAAGCACGTTGCCATCGGTCAAATTATGGGCTTGCCTAAGATTGTTATAAAATTCTTCTATTTCACTGTCAGCAGATCTTTCCGTAGGGGCATAGACCTGAATTATAGAGAGGGTGAAGTTTTCTAGTTTGATTTGCAGTAGAGCAACCCTATCAGATATTCCAGTGAAGTTTAGTATTTTGTCTTTAAAGCTCTTCTTGATTAGGAATCCAACTCCATATAATCCTTTCTTTTGGCCAATGTAACATAAAATATTGTCTTCATATTCTTCTATGCTGCAACCCATTTTCCTTACTTCAGATATTCCTAGGATGTCAATGTCTATGTTTTCAAGGGCATGGGTAAGTTCTAGATATCGTTCAACAGATGACAAGGATCTGACATTATATGTACCAATTTTTAAAAGGTTTCCTTTTCTGGTTTCGGTTTCCTTTGAATTGGAATTTTTGTTTGAAATTGAGTTACAATTACAATTATAATTGAAATTGAAATTGAAATTGAAATTAGTATGGGATGGAGGGTGATGGTCTAATTCCCCACGAGGACCAGTCGGCTTGGGGAATATTTTGCTGTTTAAATTATTTTTTGTTTTTTCCTTTCTGTTTTCTTTCCGGTGGCTGATGATTTTATCCTAGATGTTCTGGTCTGTCGAGAAGGATGAGACTGAGTTGCTCCTAACTCTCATGATGTCAAAAGCATTGATTCTATTAGTTCTGGATGTGACATATTGTTTTCTAGGCTGGTTTTGGGTTTTAGGGGACGCGGATGTCTCTCTTTTGCGTTTCTCTTTATTGTAGTTGCGGTTGCCTTCTTTAATAATAATTTCATCATATTTTAAAATTGCGAAGTTACCTTTATTTCTTTCTTCCTTTAGCTTTATTTGGAGTTCCTTTCTTTTGGCCATCACCTCTTTAGGGTAGTCATGAGAAATGTAGGCATCCTTTAATTTCTTTTTATTTAGCATAATTTTGTTTTTCATCCAGCCCATAAATTACGGGAACCAATAAAATTATAATACTTCATTTCCTGATTCTTCTACGTGATCTCATTAAATTAAAGCCACCTCCAGCACTAATAATATTTCCAATATAGTAACTTCATAATTTCGTATACTTTTTTCTCTTTTTAATATTATAATGTGGCAAACGAGCAAGCGACCTCCTGGATTCATTGCAATAGCAAAGCAACCGTTGTCCACAGACATATGCAATTGAAGATGCGTTGTCTACCCTTAATCAACGGAGAAGATGCACAGCAGGAGGATAATTCCTCTTCCTATACGTCCCCTCCCCCGCCATATCCACTTCCCTTTTCCATCATTACCTTATAAGAAAAGGATAGGAAGTGAAAGTGGACTAAAATTAGGCAATTACATTTCTATGCATGAATTCTTTGATAGAAAAAAGATACTCGTAGAAAAAATAAGATGATTATTGTTTGAAGGATTATTTAGTTATTTGATTTATTTTTGTATAAAAAGTTAATAAAAAATCTGATTTAAGTATAGCTTTTAAATGTTGCAAAAAGAACAAAATAAAATATCAACAAAAATATTAATACAATTATGATGGACTTAATTTGAAATTGGAATATACAGAAATGAATCCCATTTATATTAATCCTACAATCGCATGCATATCAAATTAATTATATTTTTAATGAGAAAAATGATATACAAAGTACTAGTACCATTTCGTATTTCGTAAATTAATATAATTTGCAATCATTTGTAATAACCAATTAATCCCCTTTTAACTCGACAAATAAATGCCTATTAATTATCAATACAAATTTCATAAAGAGAAATGATTTGTTTACAGTGTTTAACAGTGGTAGAGCCCGATTCAACATCTTCGCACGTATTGTCCGGCTCGCCCGGTGAAATACTAAGACCACACAGTAGACAGCCGTCCAATGGAAGCAATTCCGTGTTTCGTATGATGAGTGTGGTACCGGAGGCCTAATTTTAGTCCACTTTTCCTTCGTATACTTTTCTTATAAGGAAATTATGGAAAGGGGAAGTGGTTGAAGTTATAGATCGGAAACCGAAAAGCAGCAGACCTCAGTTACATTCAAAAGCTTGATTGACCATAACTGAGGTCTGCTGCGTTCAATCCCGATCTATTAGTTGAATAAAAATATAATATGATTATTTTATTTTTTAAATGAATGCGCTGGGCGTCGAAACAGCGCAATCTTACAACGAGCAATATATTTTAACATCGTAAACGAGCATAGACTACTTATAAACACTTGTATTACAAAAATCTTTTATTTATTGAAAATCGAAAGTAAAAAATATTTCACATACAATTCTATAAACAAACACAACCCTTTGTTAAAATTTTCTTTACAACGCATGTTAATCTTCTTGATCAATCAATTCGGGTCGGCGTGTAAACGTGTTCGAGGCTTTTGTATGAATTCGGAACGAATACAGACCCTTTCATAAATAAACAGCATTTCATTGAGTGCTACAAAACGTTGAAAAAACATTACGTTTTGTCGCGACGGTTAAATTAATTGTGGTATGAATAATGTCGATGTGAACACTTGATTTAGGGTCGTAAAGTTTGTATAACTGAAGGTTTCGATTGTCTGTCTTCATTGTTGTAAAACATGTATAAAAACGTATTGTCTTCTCGCTTATACTTGTAGAAAAATCAGTGACAACAATCGAATCACAAGACCTTGTTTTAAAGCTCGTTCACTTTAAAGTTACTACTCGTTGTTTTAACCGTTTTATATACCTAAATATAATAAAATGTTTGATAATTTTTTTATAGTTTTACTTATAAAAAAATGTTTCTAGTCGATACGGATATTGTCAGATTCCGATGCACGACTTGTTCATATAAATACCCGATTAGACATTTGATTAAAAATGTAAAAGAAAAAATAAACATTTCTTCCTTTAAAACTAAAGCCGTGTACAAGCGCTCAGTTTTAACTGCACAGTTAAAAAACAGAACGTAGCTGGTTTAAATTAGATTAAAATATTTTCTAATGCCAAAACTTAAATGTAATATATCAATAGGCAATGCAAGCTTCGGTATCTGGTTACAGTTTTATTGCTTCCAGGAGCAGTTACGTCGTCGTCACTGCCTTTTGATGGCCCCCACACTACAAAGTAATCGGCTACAGTCCGACATAGACGTGTCCATAGAGTTACACAGCAACAGAGGTCTCATCTATAAAATTAATTATAGAGTATACTAATATTGTAAAGAGGAAAACTTTATATTTTGGTATGTTTTTTAATTCCACGAGGACGAAGTCACGAACAACATCTAGTAAAATGAAATATTAAATATGTCGGCGCACCCGCCTCTTGACACGCCGCCTATCCATTTTTGAGACATCATTGACCATAGCGAACTCCGAGCACTGGAAGGGCGGCCATCTTATAAATTATGACAGTTTTGATTTTGATCGTGAGAAAGTGCGCACGCCACCACGTACTCGTTGGACGCTAATTAGATAATTGTTAACACCGTTAATTGTAATTGTATTATCTGTATTACAAGTTATCAATTCCGTTGTAATTATTACAATAGCTATTTTATTGCAAATACCCTCAATTCCACGCACTCTCGATATCTGGCCATCCTGATGTAAGTCGAAAGACTACAAATTAAAAATGAATTATTGAGACAAAGTTAAAACCTACAAATTGCACGTTTTTGCTAATTTTTTTTCTCACTGCAAGCTTAGTTTTTTAAGCTTCTGAATCTTATCTAAATCTAATCTTATCTTAAACCACATCTGCTAAAATAATTTTATGGATCTACACATCGTCAACAGAATTTTAGTTACTTAAACTTGTCACTTGTCTTCAGATGTTTAATTTAATAACGGAATATCTATCCGCTTATTACTCTATGTAGTTTCCTTAGTACCGCTTAACGACCATGTCGAGCAGGTCATAATGTACACAAATATGGGAACTTTATGACGGACCTAGAAGACAATTAGCCTGTAAAACTCCCTTTTGTCTATTGCTATATTTTTACTACAGTCGTAAACACTTAAGTACGAGTAGATATAAGATATATTACAATATATTGTATCTGTCTAGATTTTTATAGCAATATTATTTAGCCGGGAACTTTACTGATTTTATTTGAATTAATTACTAGGTTTTGCTCTCATCCGCAAATAATTAATATATTAAGTCTGTGTTACACAGAAATAATTTAGCTTACTATGAGAATACTACTAATTATAGAGTAACAATATGATGTATGTTGGAGATTCGGTCACGCATTAAAAAGTCATCTTGTCCGTCGTATCGTAGCCCTAATTTATTCACTGATACCGATCTCAGAGACACCGCGGCTCGTTATTAAGTTTGATGGACTGCACCGAATGTTTTTTGCTCCTCAAAGGACATCTGCTACGGTTGACTGCTTTTAAAGACAAACAAAGATGTTTTGATAACAAGATTTAGTAGTTATTAAACAGGTTATAAAGTAAACTATTGATACACGTAAAATATTGGTTTGATACTTTTTCTTTGAGGTTTGATTTTTTTTTAATATTTTAGAAATACACCATAATAAAAAGTGTAGTCTAGTCACATTTCGCCAAGGATCTCTTAGGTTCTTACTAATTTAACATTAATAAATTTAGATTAAAAAGCCTAATTAAATTCATCATTAAACCCGTTGACAGTATGTTCCGTTATAAATCCGTCAAATGTTAATTTAGACGCGTCGACTTCGGTGTACACTCCGCCTAATTCCTGCCGAAGACAGCGGTTATGATTTATATTTGACAGCATAAGCTCCGTGCACACTGCAGTCTGCAGGACAGTTTGATAATGAATGGCATAATAAATCAACCAAATAATAGTAATAGTGTACAAAAATAGAAGCAATTATACTAGGATACATCAAAGGTCTACTTACTTTCTTTAAACATGCGTTGTTAAAACTGGTAGGTGACTTTCAAAATATTTTCGGCCTACTTTTTCTATAACTAAGAAAGCAATATAAGTTAGCTTAGCGGTTTAATATTGCTTATAACTAGCTGTCGCCTGCGAGTACCTCCGCGCTGAAGTAAAAAAACTTGGTAAGTAGACTATGCTTTCTTCCAGTATATTCTACATCTGTGCAAAATTTAATTGAGATCCGTTCAGCCGTTCTGGATCTGGATACATTCAAAGAAACGTCCGTCGATCTTGTCGTTATCTATATCTATACTAATATTATAAAGAGAGGAACTTTTTATTTTTATTTTTTTGTATTTTTGTATGTATTGAAATATCTCAAGATCTAGTGGGCCGATTTCAAAAATTCTTTCACCATTAGAAAGCTACATTATCCCCGAGTAACATAGGCTTTAATTCCACGAGGACTAAGTCACATACGACAGCTAGTTAAATAATACAATGAAAAGCAGAAATTATACATCAAAAGCGATTTATAAAGTATTCAAAGTAAACATTTAGTTAGCAACGACCGTGTGTACGAGTGTTTAATTAGTGAGGCAGACTCTGCTATTTGTCGGTATCTAATTCGAGTCACCGACAACTACCGAGTACGGATAGTACGACTACGTAAACTTTGCACTTAAGCTTAAAAATATTTAAATTAATAATTTCACAAAATCTTCTCTTATTGAACCCTAATCAAATCCGAATGACCTAAATGTTAAGGGCGTTTTAAATAAAGACTTCGAGTTACACTAAATTATTTACTATGTTATCTGGCTAGTAGTGTAAATTAAAGTACTAAAGGTTGCCCGCGACTTCATCCGCGTAGTTTTAAAATATTATGTTCTACATCTGTGCAAATTTTCATCGACAACCGTTCAGTCGTTATGAAGATTCCTTCAAACAAACGTCCATCCATCCTAACTTTCGCATTTATAATATTAGTAATATTGTGCTAATGTTACTAGTTTATGTGGTCATATGTCTGTTGTTTTTCTATCGTCTAATTAACAGCACGTGCTGACGGATACACCGTAAAGGGGGGACCGAGTTCCGTACTAAATGTGAGTAATTTATAATCTTATAACGATATAAATTACGAGCGTTGGTGGCTTAGCTGTATAGCTCTTGACTTGTAATCTGCAGATCCCGAGTTCGAATCCCGCCATCTACCAATGTGTTTTTCGATTTTCATATGTACATATTTTACCCGACCCTCTTACGGTGAAGGAAAACATCGTGATGCAACCTGCACATATCGGCGAAGAAATTCAAAGATATGTATGAAGCCACGCACAATACGCGCTAGTCGTGTAGTTGCGGATACTGGAGCCCATCATGGGTCGAACTAATAATAACTAACGATATAAATTGTATTTTATTGACTTATGTATTGACTTTCGTACAAAAAATACAGTGTCCTTTCGTGTCGAAGCAAATATTTGAATATTGGATCTTAGTCTTTTGAACAGTATTAAAAGGAGTAAAACCATTTTAATATTAAAACATACATTCTTAAATAAATAGACATTTACAACGCGGTAAAATATTAATATTCTTTGGTACGTACTTAATAAGGGTGCTGTCTAAGAGGAATTTTATTAAGTGTCATTAGTTCATAATTTAACAGTAAAAAAACAGTGGGCCAACGAATCTGCCCTGCGGGACACCACGATGGCCGGCGGGCCTTTTTCACTCCGTACATAAATAGCCCCGTACTAACCAGCTGTGAATCAAATTGGTTTCATGTTGTGTTTGTAATGAATTTGTGATTGTAGTCGCTTATCTAAACATTTTATACGTTTTCTGCTGCTCATTGGATGTGCCTTGCATGTTAATGCTGGTTGCTCTTTACCGCATTTATCAAATTCGTTCTGACTTAAGTTTGTTTTTTACACAATTCCCTTCTTATAAAGGCATATTTAATAAGTTATCATTTTAATTTGTATTTATGTTTTGTCTGTATTAAAACAAAAAAAACTAAGCAAAAAATTAAAAAAAAAACTGTTGGGGTAACTTGAAAGACGTTACTATTAATTTGTACATATTGAGACTATAAATGTTAATAATAAACAAGGTAACGATAAAGTAACGTTAGACCTTTTAGTCCCTAAAACACGTTAACATCGTATCATAAAGATCGCGATGTAAAATATCATGGAGCCATTAACAATGACTAACGACACCCAAACGGGTGAGCACGTACCATCAAATCATTACACGAAACAACACGTCTACGTGTCCAACTGACCTACGTCGGGAGTTATTGTCCCCTTCCAGTTTGATCCAGATACGACCGGGTTTTGTTACACGGGAGAGATTGTACGTGTGGAGACGATAAAGATCAAAATTCGGTACGTTATGGAGTAAGGGAGGAGACATTTAAAAGAGGTAGAAAGGTAAAATTAATGTAGATGTCACTCAATCTCAATCAGAAAGAAAAAGTATCAAGTTAACACAGTAAAGTGTGCTTTGGTTTATTTATAACTAGCAGTCGCCAGCGACTTCGTCCGCTTGAAGTTTAGAAGTTGGAAACAAAGCTTTTCACCTTATTTTAACCTTTATAAAATAAGTTTGAAGTAGTAATAGACACCCATGAACAAAATATCAAGTTTCTAAGACTCATACCTACACTGTGAAAAAATTTTTTAGATTCGAACTATGACCCCTCTTTTTTCCCCCAAGGTAAAAAAAAATAAAATTCTTGAATGGCCAAGTTATTTATTAATGCCGAAGAGCTCTTATTCCAATTTTCACGCAATTCTAACATAGGAACAACTTTTCTCCATACAAACTTTAGACCCCCTATTCGGACCCTTAGGGGTTGAATTTCGTAAAATCCTTTCTCAGAGCACTTTGCGTCGTAACAGAAACGCCTATGTAAAATTTCAAATCTCTAGGACCCGTACCTACGCTGTGAAAATATTTTTAGATTCCAACTATGACCCCTCTTTTTCTCCCCCCAAGGTAAAAAATTGTAAAATTCTTGAATGCCAAAATGATTTCTTCATGCTAAAGAGCTCTCATTCTAATTTTCATGCAATTCTGATGTAAGGTGTGAAAAATATCTGTAGATTTGAAATATGGCCCCCCTTTTTTCCCCCCCAAAGAAGAAATTTATAAAATCCTTGAATGGCAAAGTTATTTATTCATGCTGAATAGCACTCATTCCAATTTTCATGCAATTCTGACAAAGGAATCACGTTGCTCCATACAAACTTTGGACCCCCGTTTCGGACCCTTAGGGGCTTAATTTTGGAAAATCTTTTCTCAGTGCAAAACTACGTAGTAACAAAAACTCCTACGAAAAATTTCAGGTCTCTAGGATTCGTACCTACGCTGCGAGATTTTTTTCTAAATTCGTACTTTGACCCCCCTTTTTTGCCCCCAAAAGTAAAAAATTGTAAAAATCTTGAATGAGAAACTTATTTGTTCATGCTAAAGAGCACTCATTCTAATTTTCATCCAATTCTAACAAAGGAATCATTTTTCTCCATACAAACTTTGGACACCCATTTCGGACCCTTAGGGGTCGAATTTCTCAAAATCCTTTCTTAGTGCTCATCTACGTAGTAACAGTAACCTCTGTACAAAATTTCAAGTCTCTAGACCTAGTAGTTTTGGCTGTGCGCTGATTTTAAGAAACCCCTCTACTCTTTTATATATATAGATGTTAAGAACACATGTAATTTTTATTTATTTGCTTACTCGTTCGAGCATATTATCTCCAACGACAATGAGTTAGTGACATTGTCCTAAGATTCTGATGGACATCAGATAATCTTTAGAGTAGTTATGCATTTCAAATTGTTCTGTAATTGGAAACGTTGAAATCACTTCACCTGATGAAGTAATATCATTATCATCAGGGAATGGACGCTCACATTTGCACAATACGGTGATGCTGGACTTCTATAGATACCGGTATTTACCTAACATGAAGTAGTGAATATATTTTTTGTTTGTTATCAAATGAAAAATACCTAAAATTAGTCAAGTTTATTTTGTGTTTTTATTTGAGGATTAACTAAAGGAAACGCATACCAACTTTAGAGAGTGGAAAGCGCCTTGTCTGCGTGAAAATCGTGAACATCTGAGGACATTTGGTATTCAAGTCCTGAGCGCGTCACCTCGCCGGCAACCAGGACATGCCAAAGAAAAGATTTATTAACTACACGAGCGCAGACGCGACGATCCTTGCGAAATTTTAATGCCGAGATAAGACATTTTGAGAGCCTGAGAGAATTCGAATGGAAAAGTAGAACCATATTTTTACGGTGAAAATTAAGATATCTACACAAGAGTTTACTTTTATAATTATAATAATATTTCTGTAATTTACTTTAGGTACTAAAGACCGCAGTTGATAACATTTTTTTTATTAAGTTATCATCAATAATTCTAATTGTCAAGTTATCAATTTTTTCGTTAACTTTAAAAGATTATTCTTAAATGCTGACGCACATTACATTGGATTCAGTCGCATCTTTTATTCACAACTCTAGTTACTTTACGACACTCGATAAGTTAACCCCCTCAGGGCGAGGAAGCCCTTCCTCAAACTTCTTACGATATTATTTGAACAAGACTCCAAAGCGACTCTTCGAAACCGACCCAACTATACGCAATACCCACGCAAAAATGATCCCTAGGGCTGCGTAGCTACTCTTAACGTATGATATAACGGTGGACAATTGATAAGGTCGATTTTCGCGTGCTAATAAAAAACTCCAAGAGAGCAGAGAATGGAAATAAAATACTAGGTTAAATTGCCGGTACTTAAATAGTGACTGGTGCGATGTGTGAGACAAATACTGAATATGAAGCCGCCGGCGGAAAGTTTGAAATACGTATTGTTCCTGTCCAAGGAAATCCTAATCTTAACACCACGCAATAGAGTTTAAAATTGTTTGTTAGATCATTTTTACAGTTTATTGACGTTCCGCGTTCCGTACGTGAATTATTGTGATCCGAGTATGTTCTTGTTTCTTATACCATTTTGCTCGAGTTTTGGGCGTGAGACTTTTTATGCTTAATTTCTCCTAAAAATTTATAGGTAACTTACTTTCATCGAAAGCATCTAATCGGGTTTTTTTTACAACATTAAGGGCGACAAAATTAAGAATTTTCTAGAAAACATATTACTGTTTAACTTTATAAGTTATATTGCGTTGACTTTAAGTTTACCTTTGCCCATTTTGTCAACATTCACTTAAATTCTAAAGATAGGTCCGAAGTAATTATTCCTTACCTGATCAAATTAAGCGTTAACTTAGATATATGATGTATATCAATCACTTGCATGCATAGCGTTAAGTTACGTCCAACTTAACTAATCAACTTAGCAAGGTAAGCTATCGAGTGATGTGTATGTGGTGCCTGTAATTAACATGGGTAAATAATTATTCCCTCAGGCGCTCCTACAAGATGGATACTATGTTAGGCAAGTAGATTTATTGATAGCAGAATGACAATTATAAACTTGTCCTTAATATAAGATATACTTAGCTAGTTTATATTAAGAACTAGCGACCACGGGTGCAATGCTGATACCAAAATATAATACAGAACAACTGTGGACCTTTAAAACAGCCATACTAATAATAATTGCACTCGTGCGAAGCCGGGGCGGGTCGCTAAATATACATATAAACCTTCCTCTTCAATCAATCTATCTATTAAAAAACCCGCAACAAAATCGCCTTGTTTTATACTATGAAGTAATGAAACCCGGAGGACATGTAAAGGTCCATCATACTAATTCCCGTCTTCAAGATCGGGTCTTCTAAAAATTTAAAACTTTATTATAATTTCTTAGTAAACTGCAATATTTACAGTATTTAAAGCAAAGCGTACACTGAAAAAGGCGTTGCGCTGAGATTGCGTACTTTGTTCTGTGTTAAAAAAAGTTTTTAATCTACATGCCTTCGCGAATCTCCCTCACAGCTCGGGGCCATTTTAATCTGTTTTCCGTTGTATACGGACAAATAACCCGCCTTGCTGCTGTTACAAAGTTATTTAGTGAAAAATGAACTTGGTTTGTTCTTAAATAGTCCGCTTAAGTAACTGATAGCTCTTAACACCACATTATAAGTAGCCGATCACAATATTCACAAATTAGACACCATTTTTTTAAAGTATACGGCGTAAGATTAATAAAAGCGATATAAAAACCATACAAAAATGCCGTTAATGTGTATGAGGCCTAATCTATACTTATAAAGACGAAAACTTAGTAGAAAGGTTAAAGGTTTCGACCCATGATGGGCTCCATTTTCCGCAACTCCACGACTAGCGCGTATTTTACGTGAATATACATATATTTGAATTTCTTCGCCGATATGTGCAGGTTGCATCACGATGTTTTCCTTAGTATTTGTGTATTAAAATAACTCAAGAACTACTGGACCGATTTCGAAAGTTCTTTCACCGTTAGAAAGCCACGTTATCCCCGAGTAACTTAAGCATATTTTTTAACTCCGCCCGGACGAAGTCACGAACAACAGTTAGTAGCAAATAAGTCAAAGACGGTCATGAAGATGATTATTCTATTTAGGGAATAGTTAAGCTGACTTACCGTTGCTTTATACGAGTAGGTACGGACTGGATCATGTTGTCAGTAAAAGCTAGGCCCCGGGCGAACACGTCCCGACATGAGCTAGATCCTGAACAGAGAGCTACGGACTTATTCTGATACCAAGAAGTAATATTCCATTTTCATTAACGTTAATGTGGTTTAAAGCTTAAGTTTAATTTAGAATCAGATTGAAATGATTACTGATGTATGATTTACTGTGATGCCACTCGTAAGTGTTGTAAAACCAACAGAAGCAGCAGGCCGAAAATAAAACTACATATTACTAGCTCAAAATAAACTTAGAGATAAAGTAGACGTTTTACACAATGATGTATTAGTGGCACACCATATTATTTCGCCAGGATACAACAAACCATAGATTTTAAAGAGGTTACTTACATAGCAATAACGTAGAATAGCGATTCTAAAACGAGCCTGGAATTAAGAATTCAGAATAATCCCGCAGTTGGGATAGCATTATTGTAGATTGCGGTAATCAATAACAGTGTAGAGCTCGGACGTTCGGGAACAATAGAGTGGGGATCACGTACCGAATTGTTGGCCGGCATATTTTTTCGTTGAATTCCTTCTGTCGTTCAATTATCCGCATCGCTTTTGCGGCTGACTGTAAATTTATTAAATCTCTACCAGGAATGCGAAATCTCGATATTTTATTTTATATTTTTACAGTAGATATTTTAATGTTTGTAGAACATTTCGTTACGGAACAAAAATCGTGATATAAATGAAATTAAAATTATACGAGGAACTTTCACAAATAATAAGAAGGCAAAAGCCTTTGGTTTAATACTGTAAACTATCCTTAATAAGATTACTTTGAGATTATTGATTCATGTCCATGAAGAAGATAAAAGGGTTCCTATAAACGATGAAATAATAGAAAATATAGCACTAAATAAGAGTCATTTTAAAGTAGTAGCATTATAAGGCAAAAACTCACTATCTGATTTATATGCAATGCATTTATAACGTTGAGTTTAATGAAATTTCCAATCTTTATTAATGATATCAGAACAGAGAGTTCCCCCAACTTCGACAGGGGACGGGACACGGTTGCAACATTTCATTCCGAGATAAAACTTCATTTAATTTATCAACATGATTAATGCTCCAAAAACGTCTGGTATTTGATGTTGCCGCTATATTTGAATAATTATAAATACAGTCGACCCTGGAGAAGTGAGAGTCTAAAGGACCGCGATATTTGTCTTGCTTATAGAGGTTTTTTTGCTTATAGAACTTCATTATCATCTTTGGTTCAACTTCAGGTCTTAGGAGGTTAATAACTATGATGTATTCCTCAATTTTTTTTTAAATACTATAAAATATTAAAAGATATAATTTGGTATGACGCTGCAGATTCCAAACGCTACTGCAGCGAGTATCTTACTACAAATGAAAACGTAATGATATAGCAGAATTTATTTTATCGCATCCCTTGTCATATTTTTAAGTAACATTTTAGAGATCCTCGTCAAATAACCTTTTTCATATTTTGATTATATGATGAAAAAAATGATGACGTAACAATAGATTAAAGCTTCTGATATACAATTTTATTCTTTCTCTATTCATCATCAACAGATATAGTTTTCAGAGAGTAGATGTTCAATGAAATTCATGTAAAATAAATAAAATAAATATTAAAACATGAACAAATAAGTCAAGTCCAAACCAAAAGTTGTGATAATACAATATATTTACAAAAGAATTAGAAAAAACAAGATATTATAGCTAAAACAAGAAGTAAAAGAATGACATACGTAAAAAAAAACGTGCGGCGAGCAAGGCGTTAGCCTATAGCGCCGAATGCTCCCGGCAACAGTGGGTCTCTACAATAAATGATCTTTTAAAATCTTTTACTATATAGCAGTTTTAACAAATCCACGTAGTTAGATAAGGTTGAGAAAATCCGACGGAACCAATGAATCTTTATCAAATCAACCCCCACTTATTTCAAAGGACACCGCGATGAGGAGTGACTTTCATAAAATACATAGATAATCGAATTAATATGACAGACACGACAGGCGACGTCTGTTCCGCTGAGTTATGCATGATGTATCATCTCTTGATGACTCTGATGACTGTTAGGAAGTGTTTAGTATGAAACTTTGTGATAAGCAAATTATTGAGACTGCAAAAAAGAGGAGAGCTACATAGTCTATTTACAATTTAAATGCTTTCATTTGGAACTTCTGTGTAGTTTTTAGAAACTTTTGTAAAAGAAATCCGTCCCAAATGTTGAGGACCAAGTACCTAAGTAGTTCTAGATGAAAGTGTTTACTTACATGATTACAAAAGAGTATCAATAAATATAAAACAAATCTGTCTAATTCCAGCGCTCAGTGATCACAAAAGGAACACATAAGAATCCCATCTTAAAAACATAACAATAACCAGGATCAATTTCTAAATCCAGTCAATTAAACTCATTCTTCAAACGGGCCGTAGTAAGCTGAAGAATAAAAAAAGAAACATTATTATTAAAGTACCGCTGATTGCAGTCAGTGAGTGACAGGTGAGGCTACAACGGAAACCGCCAGTCATCCTCAAATGATTAGAAGCCCTCTTTAGTACCTTCGATGTTTGGTAAAGGAATTTGTTTATCATTATTGGTGTGCCGACGTTGCTCGAATCTATCGAATATTTTAAGCGAAGTAACGACTTGGGAGGTTTTTAAAGACTGGAACTTGAAGTAGTAAGTCCAGATTAAAATACTGGTGACATATTCGTATATCAAAGTCAAGCTATTGTTATAATTGCTCTCTTCCTTTTTCGAGAAATCCAAGACTTTGGCTGTTACTTAGAATTATAGCAATTGTAAGAGTATTCTTGAGGGTTACCGTGTACGGTTTTCTTGACGATGTGTGGGTACCGCAGTTCTAAAGCATGCATCTGCCACCCGATCCATCTATCTCTTTTAAATAAAGAAGATAGCTGATGTTGTGCTCAAATTAATTTAAAAAATCATTTCGTACAAAGTAACATGTTTTAAAAATCTACCCAGATTGCATTTTCCTTACTCTTTTGTTGATCAGCTTTTTCATTTTCCAAGGCGTTATTAAAGTAAATCCCCGCAGTCCCCTTTAGTCCGATAACACCTTTCAGTGCCCCTACATTGTTATCGCATACTTTGTATCGCTAATAGAAAATATTGTTAAGTAAATTAACCTATTCAGTACGAAGTATAAGTTCCTTAGCTACGGGGAATTTGACTTTAACGAAACGTGTTAGAGCTTAAAATAAATTGTCAACAATGGGATCGATTTTACCTGGTTCACTTTGTGAATTTTTGCGTTTAACTTTTGGATTTGGATTACTTCGCTTTAGTAGCAGTTGATTTACTTTTACTGAGCGAAAAATATATTCTTAGTAAATTGGTTATTTTTTACACAACGAAGCTTAATTTTGGGTTATTACGTGCTTACGATTAACTACTTTAATAATTACTGTTTTTCCGTTTTAATTTATAAATGTTTTTAATATTACTTAGTAGAATAAAAAACAAATTAGTTTGTGAAATCATATTCATATTAAGCTCTTCAAACTTAACTTTAGTGTATTTATCATAATTATTTTCAAATTATTCTCAGAGCCAGAAATCGTAGTTAAATAGTTTAAAAGTAACTTTTAAGTTTGTCTATTAAAATGTAATTTAGTTTCGAGCAGACCTCGCCAGGATTTCGCCAAAATTAATCGTGTATATATTGTCATTCCTTTCTTTCTCTTAAGAAATATAGAGACAACAGAATGTAACCCTAACAGTAATAGTCCAATGGTTGTCAGTTTGACGTTTGCATATTGTCAATAACTCAATAAGCCTGCATTCGTACAAACGCTTTTTTAACGTCGGTGTTGACGCTTTTTTAGGTACGAACACTCTAATATCACTCTAGGTTCGTTCTTCCAGCTCTCGAAATGCAACGCTGCGCGATTGACATTTACAAGCGCTTCTATCTACGCTTTGTTAGCACGCGTTGGAAAAGCGCTCGTGTATATGTTCTAAAGATAATATCATAGTTTTCAAACCTTTCAGATTATCGATAAGTTTTATAACTGAACGTTAATAGCAAATTAAAGTTGAGTTTGAACTATTTTATTAGAGGGCAAGCGGCGGTGTCCATAATTCAAACTAGTTGGTCCATTTCCAACTCGGCAGCGGAGTTTTGATTGTTGGAGCCATTGTTCGCTTGGCATGCCGGAGTGGATATGCATCAAGAAATGGCTGTAAAAGATTGACCTGGAGAAACTTTTGAAGATTAGTTAGCAAAGAGTAGTTATTCTGGGTACCTTTTCTAAAGTTACTAACTAGATATTTTTAGGTCAAAATATTGCTCACTCTTTTGTTGTTGTTGTCTTATGATGTCCTATGATGTCCTACGAGTATTATGTCCTATGTTGTTAGAAGTGTTTCTAGTATTAGGGCCTCCAAATTAACTTTTCAAACGTTAAAATTTAGTCTATGTGTCGTACAAACACTGCCATCTGGTGAATCGATAATGAAACAACACACGTCAAGCGTAGTCTAATAGTTTCAGAGTTCTACGTCCCATCTATAATTGCAGGAATTTATAAAGCCATAGAGTATTGCACAAGTAACTATAAGGCATTGATACTTTGAGAAATATGTATAGATATTACAATAATTATACAGGTGACAATGTAGAATTTCAAAAGCACTTAGTATCCCTACTTTGAAGAAAAATCCTTACTCTAATATTTAGATAATTATTACTTTAAAGGTTAAAAAAAAGGTTAAAGGTTTTGACCCATGATGGGCTCCATTTTCCGCAACGCCACGACTAGCGCGTATTTTGCGTGAGTACACATATCTTTGAATTTCTTCGCCGATATGTCAAGAGCTAAAACCCCTGAGCCACCGACGCTCTACTTTAAAGGTTATTCTAGAAACTTCTACGAAGTGGCAGTTTTTCTATGCCAATGTACTGCATGTTGCAATATTGTGCTTTTTATATCGAAATTGGTGCCTCTATCTGTTCATTACTCTGTGCAGTGCGACAAATAATCGACGTCGTGGGACTAAATTGGCGCTAGTTACTCTTCTAGATCTGAACTATTGAATAGCTATAATTATACACGTACAAATTGCTTTATTACAACATTTAATTACTACAACTCAATAATTAACTTTACAAAAATTATAATTTTACTTACTTAGGTGTCTTTGTAAAGAAAGAAAGAAAACACTTTATTGCCACACAATTTTTTACACTATTGTGTACACCTTTATTAAGATGGTAAAAAAGCGTAGAAATGGGAGCCAGCATATGGAGGGTCAGTCTAACCGTCCTTGCGCTGGTTTTCAGCTAGCTCCCTTTGCACTCATCTGAAAAAAAAAACAATTATGTAGGGGTAACTAATTCTAGTGTGCTATCCATCAGCCTGTTAACACTTATTAATAGTATTATACAAAGTAGCCTTACAAGCAACTAATTAAATTTAAAAAAAAACTTTAAATCGATGGGTTGTTGAATTTTGAATTTGCAGTAAGTCAGTATTTATCTTTTAACCACCATTCGCGGTATATAAGATTAAGTTTAGAAAAAAACAATTAAGCGTACGGTCCTTCTCTAGTATTTAATATCGATCGAGATAAAACATACAAATTGAATACGATTTGTTTCCATATTGTATGCATTAATAATAAGTATTTTGGATTTTTCCTTATTAGCCGCGAAGTAATCGACATGCTCAGGCGCAGCTGGTTATAATCTCTATGTATGATAATTATAAGGTACGTTTTTCCTCATCAATTAAAGAGTAATATGAATGTTATCGATAACTCTACATTCTATGCTTGATTAGGTAACATATGTGGGTAAAAAAAAGGTGATGATTTATTTCGCATCACTCGTCATCGCCTCCGTGGCGCAATCGGCTAGCGCGTTCGGCTGTTAACCGAAAGGTTGGTGGTTCGAGCCCACCCGGGGGCGGATATTTTTGTAAAAAAAATGGCGATCGAAAATATAATGTGGTGATGTTAACCTCTTTATTCATATTGCTAAAACAGCTCTTCAAATTAATTATACTCCTCTCAAATCTTTTAAAACATAAAAAGGTCATTTTATGTCAATTTTGTTGGCAAACTTGAGTTTCCACATTGAGCATTTTATTGTATAACATCCTTGAAAACTTGATTCACAAAAATGCAGGTAATTCAAAGTCTTCCTTTTACAATAAATCAAAAATAAAGTAACCAATTTTATTGGAATTTTCGCTTATCATCGCAATTATGAGAAATAATAATAGCCGTAAATCAAAATCACTATAATTTTACGTTTCCCTCACTATTATGGTAGTTTTAAAAAAGGCATTAAAAAGACATAAAATGCTTTTAGGAAACACCATCGAGCCATTTATCACGGGCGTCCGTCACGAGGTTATTCAGATGTTTTTGGGCCCTATGTTTTAAATATAATTTATACGCCAGACGGGGTTTAAAATGATAAATGATGTTTGATATTCTTACTAAGTTAAATTTATAACAATATTTTGAAATTTTTCGACTGAAAAATCGTGTTGTTTGTGATTTGTGATCTATGTTATGGGAAAATTGAAAAGAAAATAGTTTTTGCATCATATGAATTTTAATTTACGAAATATTGTGTTCATATTAATATCATATTTTTCGGGAACAAGGACTTTCAGAGTTTTCGAAATACTTTATTTTGTTGGAACTAATATTAAATGTCCAGACAATACTTCGACACAGCTTTAACAAACTACCTCGTAGCTTAATTAATTTTTTCAATAATCATAAAGACTTTAACTTTATAGTCAGTCATAAAAATGACAAAAATAATTTAAAAATAAGACGCAACCACAATTTCATTAGGATCAAAACAAATATGGCGTCCAAAATGGCTATCAAGTAATTAATACGCAACGCTACTGACGGACGGTCGAAGGAATGTAAATATCGCTGTCTTTTTCCAACTATAGCCAAAGGAAAGAGTGAGATGATCTCACTAATTGGACCACCCGTCAGTACGATCCCTAATTAACAAAATGTAATTTGGTTTGAAGATGGGATTTTATTAGTGGACTATTAAGTTGTATTGAGATTGTACAAATATGTATCTTTCGAAATTAAATTATTGTAATTTTTTAAGTGGCATTTTAAGCCGTTTTTTAATTGACTTCTAAGGTATTGTACTGATCAGCGGTATTTATTATAGATACAGGATGTTTTTTTTAATTAATCATAAAACGGTTGGTGTATAACGGCTCTTAGATTTTAAATGTAGTTTTAAAATATCAACAGATCGTTCCAGGGTTTATCTGGAAAAGTCCATATTCAGAATTAAAAAGTATCATTAAATACGAGGAATTAGTATTATTGAACACAATAAGGTTTGAAACTAAGGGTGCCGGACAAGACAGGTGATAGCAAAAACCTCTTCGCTGGCAAGTTATGGCGGGAAAAACGTGGACACGAGCGCCATCTGCCGGCGACAATGCTGAGATTTATCGCCCACTTTCGCCTCGAGAGCGACTCCGGCACCGCTGTTTCGTACTAGATATTAAGAAAAAAGAAAATAACTAAAGCACAATTGACAAGTCCTTAATATACAATGAAATTAGCAATTATTAACAGTAGCACTACATGGAGATAAAATTTCGTGCTACTCCTTGCTAGTAGTAGTTCTGTGCCTCTTTTCGTAGGCAACGAATCTGCAACCCTTAAGATTCCTGCATGCCTATTGACAGCGGTCATTCAGAAATCTATAATAACTATTCTATTCGATTTATCCTATACGCAATATATTATAATTATCTTGAAACAGTACAGTATGTATAAATCTTATTAGATAAACTACCGACATTGGCGACGCCTCCCCACTGCCCGCTGCCCAGTCGCTTGTCTTAGATTTATGCCCTCTACACTGGTCGATGAAATTCTATTAGACCTAGACTCAAGCCAGCTGTGTAACCTAGATCCTAGTACATATGTTTATGTGAGTAATTACACATGTTAATTGAATGTTCAATGTATTTAATAAGACAATTTGGAAATTATTTAATGTTGTTGTTTGTGTAATTGCTAGTTTCAGAGAACGTCTGTACCAAAATATATTTTTATCTCAGTTTTATCAATATAAATGAAAGGGACGATAATGTTTCACTTTAGGTAGTGGCAAACCGCAGCAAAATAGTGATATATTTATTTAAACTTTAGCGAAATGATAGTACAAGGAGGACTTAATGCCTAATGGCATTATCTAACAGACATCCATCTTAATGGAAAGAACATAACGATTTTGTACAGGGCATATAAGAATACACTTTAGAATATGTACAATTTAGGTAACAAAGTTATTAAAATTTTTCGTTTATCCATTTTAAACCAAGAATTTCAAAATCTAACGGTTATCTCTGAATGGATAACCAATAAAACGCCTGGTAATATCTAAATTCGGATACCAACATAACTTATCGGTGTCATCAGATATTAAGAAGAATTGAAAGGATGCGTGCCAGCGGGCTGTTTTTTTATAGTTTCTGTATATTAATGTGCGTTTTTAAAGAATTTATGTTTGACATGTGCGATGCGTGGACTCGCTACCTCACGGCGCCAGTTTTTTACCCCATCTGGTATAATTTACTACCGTAACCGTGCCGTCGTTTAAAGTAGTTATAATACTATGACAACTGTTTTAGTATTTTTTGGCGTAATAAAGATTTGATTTTGTTTTTCTATCTAAAAATAACAGAGATTTTTTAAACTTATATTTTTATTCAAAGTATTATAGTAAAAAAATATGAAAATATATCTCTATACAAATGATTTGGTTAAAATAAAACACAAAAGGAGCAAATTTTCGAAAACAACGCCTTGATTGCGCTAACATCAAACTACTAACGCCATCTAGTGAAATGTGAGCAAACAACGAAATGTACTTACGCGCAAGAATGTAATATTAAATTTTAAAATAAATAAAGCTATTTTAATATGAAACATGAACTAAGTGTTCAGAGGCGGGCGCCGCCGTGAAGTGGCCGCGAGTTTATGAACCAGTCTCCGCAATTAAAACCGACCTTTGACGATTAAACTAACCGCGTTTATTGCGAAATATTTACAAACGGATACTTGGTTAAGCTAAGAATAAATTAATTGCTGACTAATTTAAATAAATTATTTTATATATTATTCCAATATATAACAATAACGAATTATGTTCGCGTCTACTAATTTTTTTAACTATAGCCTATTACTCTATTATTCGTTTAATCAGTACTTGCGATTTTTTAATAAAATTATTTTTTATTTTACTCCTTAACCAATCAATAACAAGTACATACGTGTACATGTAAAACACTTTTAATAAATATTAAAAATGACAAATGTATTTTTTATCCCTTACATTTTGAACATCCTGTATATGAAGGGCTGCACGCCATGTCAGCAGTAATATAAACATGGCGCGAGCGCGATGTATTTTTAAACGCATAAAACTGCACTCCAACAGTCTGTGTGTACTTTTAATAAAATTTTGCGATCCGTATTGCCTAATTCGTTGGAATAAACCGACGAATAGACTAGAGTTCACTTTTATAGGTTTATGTGAACGACCTACGCTATTTGAAATCCTATCCGTATTTTATGCTCTCCTGGTAGTCCCATTAAAAATATGGATGTAAAGAAATGGATCACATAAAGTTAAATGTTTTTTTGTTATCGGGGGGGGGGGGATCGTCAAAAGATCTGCCTTTTGGGGGAAAGATAGAGTTATGTGAGATTTCTACGCATTAAAACCTCCTTGGTGGCCATACTCTAGTGCGACTGCGAGGGACCTCCAGTGGACCGGGACCCTCTGCACTGAGCTTCCGCTTAATGGTCTTGGCTCTTTTTGCTTATTTTCAGAATTTTAAGAAAGGCGAAAAAATTTGTACCTTTTCTTATAAATTTGGTAGAGCCCGCTTTAACATCTTAGCACGAATTGGCCGGCTCGCCCGGTGTAATACCACGACCACACAGAAAACGGGTATGAAATGGAAGCAATTCCGTGTTTCGTCTGATGAGTGTGGTGCCGGAGGCCTAATTTTAATCCACTTCTCGTTCCTATCCTTTTCTTATAAGAAAAAGATAGGAAGGGCAAGTGGATTTGGCAGGGGAGGGCACGTATGGGAAGGGGAATTATCTTCTTGATGTGCGTCTCCTCCTCCGCAGATTAAGGGTAGGCAACGCATCTGCAATTACAGATGTCTATGGGCAGCGGTCGCTTCGCTATTTCAGTGAATCAAGGTGGCTTGCTCGGTTGCCACGTATTAATATAAGAAAAATATATATTAAATCTAAATATAGAACGTTTAGGTTACTTTTAGCAAACGGTTATACAATATTTTCATATCGTTATACTAAAAGTTATCATAATAATAATTGAAAAGGCAATTCAATAATGCTCCAATGATTTTTAATATTCGTACAATTGTTGAACAATTCAACAACGAGCATTGTCCATTCAGTGGCGGAGATTTTTTCAACTAAATTCTATTATCAAACAAAATTCAACTTTAAACGCTATAAAATAGATGTTAATTTCGCATGGCCGAATTCGGATGAATTGAAAAATTTATATATTGGACATGTGCGCGTTGTGAAGACTAATTGCATTGATGCTGTGAAAAAATTGTGAAGATTAATTCGTAGTTGTTAAACAATAAAAAAATTGAAGAGGAATTTATGAATTGTTTTCTGCGGAAAGCGGACATTTAAAAGTATTTTCGGATGACTACAATATGCAAAAATCATGAGTGTAGTGTATTGGCTGTGGTCTGGTTGTCTCTGGGTGTCTCAATCATCACTACACCTCGTCTTTCACCGGGCATGACGACTGTCAGCATGGCGTAATGCTCGAGACATCCAGAGACAACCAGACTACCAGAATAAGGATAGTACATTATTGTATACGTGCTTGGGATTTGCCTAGTCGTTTATTCACTACCCCATTTTTGCTGTATTTGTAGTTCTCAATAACAGATCGTTCCACAAAACAAAATGGGGTCAGTACTTTTATAAAAAATATGCCACACAGTTCAGTGCGTTCAGTTTTAAAATACCAAGATGTAGTTCCAATTTCCAAGGTTTGAAGACTGGAATTATTCTGCCAGTTAGCTCAACCGGACCTGCTTTAGCGGGTACTTGTGAAGTAATGCAATTAAATATTTCCGCCTTCGGCCAGCGAGCGCGAGCTACAACTTTGTCACTTCGCTCAATAGTTTTTGAAGCTTTTCTGTTCTATTATCGTGGACATTTTAAAAGTGGACATTATTCTAGGTAGCATTTTTATATGAGAAGGGGGCAAAACGAGCAGCGGATCGCCTAATTTAGTTAGTTCAACGCCCACGGACAACTGCAACGCCAGAGGAACCGCAGATGTGTTACATGTTATGTGTTACTATGTGTATACTTTGTCTTTAATGGAATGATTTTCTAATTTACTTTAACCTATAACAAATTATGTAACCAAGAAGTTAATTATCTAGTTAAAGGATGAGTTAATTTTTCAAAAAAGAAACTCTGCTTTTTGAAAACGAATTAAATCAAACCTTGAAAAATTACTTGAATCACCTAAGTTATTACTAAATTATCTTTTTTTCACCCCTTTTTAAATAAATGCCATAATGAACACAAAATCAATGGAATAGAGACCTAGTAAAGTTGACAAACAGCGAACTTTTAACAAACGCGGATCAATTTGAACGTTCTAAATAATTTTCGAGGACAAAAAGTGCTTTTAATATTTCACAGCCGTCCGCGACGTCTCAAAGGGTAACGTAACAAAATCTTGTTAAACTTAATGAAGAAACTTGGAGCGACGCTCAAATTGGACCCTCGGCCTCAGTGAGCTGGCTCGCTAGCTAACACAAGAAGCGGTTAATTATATTACCATCGTAATTATTAAATTACTTGTTTCATTTTAAATGCATGTCGCGACAATTTAATATTATAGAGAGAAATAAAATTCTAATCTTACAATAAAACATTCTGAACTTGCGTCTGTAGATGGAAGCTCGAAAGCCTAATATAAGCTTTCTTTTTTTAACTAAAAGCTACGTGAACGGTTTTAAGATTGGATATCTATTCCATGATCTAGTACGGTGTATTACTCGCCAAAAAGGCTTTTTATGAGTTTAGGTTAGGTTATAATTTGTATATTGTTTTTCTTTGACTGTGTTTTGAGAAATCTAAAATACCGGAAAGTCTATCCAAACTGTTAAATATAATTAGTGGTCAATGTCTCATTTCAAGGAAACAATAATAAAAGATGTGTATAATCTAATATTGATTTAAATCTCAGAATATCGAGCATGGCTCGTCGGCACTACAAAGGTATGTAGTGTTTGCGCAAGCGCAGTATTTCTCATCCAAAGATGAAACGCACACATCCTATTTATCGTATTCATACGTAATGAGCCGTAAAATTTAAAGTACCACATTCCGTATAAAACATTTTTTTACTACCGATTCGTAAAAGCAGATGTTTTTTCTAATAACATTTGTACGGTCTTGGTTTCGTCATAGAAACAGTTTGTAGAATAAGTAAGGAAAACGTTCTCAGATTCGAGTAAGAACTAAAGCCTTGCACCAAGGTAGTGTTTTAGTCGAGTAGCAAATAATTTAGTAACTAAACGTGTCCGAACAGCAACATTTCAATCATTAGTTCCCTTGTTCGGATACTTGCTACTCTACTAGAATACTATCCTGGTGGGAACAAGGCTTAAATGTTGATCATCATCACCAGCTCACTAAACGTCCCCACTGAAGGGCACGGAGCCTACCCTAAAGGTTGACTTAGCCACAGTCAACAACGTTGGCCCAGTGACGGTTGGTCGACTTCACACATATCTTTGAACTTCTTCGCCGATATGTGCTGCATCACGATGTTTTCCTTCACCGTAGAGGTTCTGGTAAATATGTACATATGCAAATCGAAAAACACATTGGTACATGGCGTTATTCGAACTCGGGACCTGCAGATTACAAGTCAAGACCAAAACCCCTGAGCCACCGACGCTCTCTGTTGTTGATACTGTATCACATTATCATAATAATCAACTCGACGACATATCGTTTCTATTTATTTTGAATTATAATTTTATACATGAGTTCCTTTCTCTATGTGCTTTTTATTCAAATCTATCTCGCTCGGTGACACGCTCGATTACATTCAATGGATGTAATGAGAGACATTTAATCGAAAGATTCTCACTTGAGACGCTGTAGTTAAGTGTTCAAAATTCATCATCAATCAATCATTTTCCCCAACTCCACGACTAGCGCGTATTTTGCGTGACTTCACACATATCTTTGAATTTCTTTGCCGATATGTGCAGGTTGCATCACGATGTTTTCCTTCACGGTAACAGCAATATACCGTTACTCCATTTTCATATTAGAAAGGTGGTAAACGAGTAAACGGTCAATTAAAACTAACGCACCAGTATACAAATTTGGTAACTAAATGTGTCCGAACAGCAACATTTTAGTAAAGTACATTAGTAAATCCTTTGTTCGGATACTTGCTACTTGGTACGACGAAAATAATATCCTGGTGCGAACAAGACTTTAGTATGGCTAGAATACAGAATTGACTGCTCCCAATAGACATCTGCCTTAGAATGAAGGAAACAAAATGTCACTTAACGAAGATATATTTTTTAATTATCGTAAATTACGGATTAAATTGGTAGATATAGATAGAATTATTTCTATTAAGCCAAAAATCCATTTAATCACCTCATCATCAAAGTCAGGTAACATAAATGTATAGTTCCTGCCTGCACTACACTTTTTTTTTATAAGAAAAGGGGGCAAACGAAACTCTATTTCATAGATACTTAAAGTGCGTTCCTAAAACGTAAAGTGACGTTTATTGCGTTTCTAAAAACAAATTAATCCCCGATCGGGATATATCTGGCAAATTCAATTCATTCAAATATAAATTGGTTTCGTCATTGAATTCCCTATAAAACCTACCAATTAAAAGATTGTTTGCGATATAACTGCATCCTTCAGTTATTTCAGCACAAAGGTAAAAAAAATATTTTTCGATGATTCAAAAGTTTGGATAATATGTCAAATAATATAAAGTACTAGTTGTTGTTCCTGACTTCGTCCGCGTAGCCTATGTTTCTCGGGGATCATGTAGCTTTCTAACAGTGAAAGAATTTTTGAAATCAGTCCAATAGTTATTGAGTTATTTCAATACATACAAAAATATAAAATTTTTGTCTTCATAATATTAGTATAGATAAGTGCATTGTCGACCCACAATGTAAATTTTGTCCCATTTCTAACGGTTCAAATGATAACTATGAAGGAACAAGCGCTTCTAACCAATTTTAATTAAAAAATATTTGAATACCAAATTCTAAGGGCAGCCGGCCACTAAACATCTCTGGCAGCGACGTAAAACGCCACGGGGGTCGAAACGGACCGAAAAAGTTTATTAACGGAATTAGGATATGCACACAGAAACGCGAGGCGAAAGATATATTTAGAACGTATACAATAGATCGTTAAACAAGTCGTGATTCTATAACTAAGTATACTTAATTAAGGTTTGGAATAGTAAAGTTTTTAATTTCTAGTTTGACTACTATGTCTTTCAAATTTTGAACATAAACGCAAGCATTTATGTCAAGACCTAGGTTGTTCCACACAACGAACACACTTGTTCTGGGGGTTACAAAAAGTATCTTTCAATCGGCGAAGTCGCTGATGGAATCGTCAAAAATGTATGAAACTGACAATGATATTCAATAAGTCATGTGCTTGTCACGTGTGAGATATTGAACGTCAATGTCAGTTCCATACATTTTTGATGTTCGCTATCGAATCGCTTTGTAGCGTATGTACAATACTTTGGGTAACGCCCTTGATATTTTTGACTAACGAATGTTGACATTCTAAATAAATTACTCAGCTTCTTGTTCGCTTTGATCTTTATGTGTAACTAGGTTTACAGTCGTAAAACGTGTGAAAATGAAATTTCTTACCTTTTACATACAATTTGTGTGGATTAAAGGTGTGTAATGTTGCCATAAATAAAAAAGGTTTAAGTAACGCGCGTACAAGACTACATTTTATCTCATAGATGAATAAGAAGCAGCTCTGACATTGATATGTTATACTGATAGCGAGTGAGACGCATTTATACGAAATATACGTAACGTGACAAAGACAGTGATATAGATCTTTGGTCTCTTTCTCCGTAAGGGTTTTTTTTGTTTGTGTTACTGTGTTATTAAAAAAAGTAAGGAGAAAAAATAAATAACATAAAAAGTATTGCTAACGTCAAGGGTAGTTATGTCGGAATTGCACCGACTAAAATCCCACGGTGGTCGCCAACTACGATGCTAGGGAGCAGCAGGATCTCCATGTGGAACGCGACCGCTGCCCCTAATAGCTTCGCAATCGTTTGCCCACCTACAAAGACTATTGGCCATTTTCTGGGCTGCACAGTGAATATCAATGATGCTGCATAACAACAGCAGGATAGAAAAAAAAAACATTTTAAAATACGTAACTGAGCACGCAGCGCATAGAACAACATTCAATAGCTTAACAAAACAGAACGTCAATGAACGCAACCTCAGCTTTAAGAATCTTAAATAAAAAAAACTCCAATAAACACAAAGCCTCAAGGTTTCCAATCCGTCGAAAGTAAGATGAGTGTGTGGTTCAAATATTTGTGTTAGGAGTCAATTGAAAACAAATAAACGGACAGAGACACCTTAAAGCCGGCCACACACGTTCAGTTTTAACTATAGTCGAACTGTACAGTTAAAATTGACATTCACACATCAATTTGAATAGCCTAGTCGAACTGTATAGTTCTTAGTTTTTCTTCCTCACGTCAGTTTGAACTGCTCAGTCGCACTATACAGTTAAAAATTTGCAGTTAAAGCTAAACGTCTGTAGCCAGCTTAAGAGTCGAGTCAGTGAAAAAATAAAACTGTTAAATATAATTACATTACTGACAATTTATTTAAACAAAGCCTTATTTACCCTGCTTGGTTCTTGATCATATGTCAATTGTTTGAAAGTCATGACACAAAATAAAATTAAACGGCTAAGAATTCACGCGTTGCTTCGGTGACGGTACCGACTAGTTTCGAAACCTCGGGGGCTCTTGCTCAGCTTAGTTTTAGCAGCTTAATTTTAGTTTATAAAGATGTCTCACGAAAGTTTAAATAATTTAAGTAAAACTGCCGGTCCTGAGTTCGAATCCCAGATTTTCGATTTTCATATGTACATATTTACGCGACGCTCTTAGGTGAAGGAAAACATCGTGATGCAACCTGCACATATCGGCGAAGATATTCAAAGATATGTGTGAAGTCACGCAAAGTACGCGCTAGTCTTGGAGTTGCGGAAATTGGAGCCCATCATAGATCATGGGTCATGAGACAACATGATAAGCCCCTGAAAAATCACATAAATATTTAAAAATGTATAGAAACGAAGCATTTCAAATAAACATGAACAAGAAGGGAACGTGATTAAAAGGCTTTGCGCGTCTAAGTTTGTTCCTCGGCAACTTTGCACAGAGTTTAATTGTGGAATGCAAACTGGAGCAACTTTCCGAATAGGCTTGTCACTTCGACGTATGCCTTATTACGTGTTGTGTTTATAGCATTTTTATTACTTTAAATTTTTTATTTAATTAATTTCTTAGTCAACTTGCATAACAATATTTTTAATAGGTAGATATGAAATTTGAAAATCACATTGGTATATGGCAGGATTCGAACTCAGGACATGCAGATTACAAGTGAAGAGGTAAACCCATAAGCCACCGACGCTCTTACTTTTTTTCGACGCGTCAGAGAGATTTTGGTAATTTAAAATTGTGCGAATTTTAATAATTTAGATGTAAACAATGTAATTGTTTTAACAATGTAATATGTATGTATATGTCTTATATTAATAAGTATCTTTTTTTAATCTTCTCTAAATCATAATATCCAACGACATGATTTATTATTAGTATAGTATTAAATTATTCATCGAAGTCGTACTTTACTGTATGATAAAAGGCAATTTTAATTTCCACTCAAAGAATCACAAAGATTGAAAGCAATGCCTATCGCAACACGTAATTGTGGACAAAACATTCTACATGCAGTTTCATTAGTCAGACACAAGTTGCGAGTCAAAGCTTTTAATTTATTTAAAGAGGAACTTCAGTACTTAATCTGAACTAACACCTACGGCTTTGTTTTGTTGTTTTGGTCAAGTTGATGATTTTACTACATTAATGATATATTAAGATAGAGTAGGGAATGTCATGCCATTTTAAAATTACTTTATTAAGCGTAACGAAAATTCTTCGAGCAAAATTCTTGAAGAATCATTATTTGATTTTACCAATATACTAGAGGACCTCTATGTATATTTAAAAATTCATAACAGTTTACCTTTTCTATCAAAAACGAATTAATATTTCACATTTTATAACTTTGTCTAACTCACGGCGGAATGTCCAAACGCCACTTAAATTTGAGCGTCGCTTAAAATCTAAGTCGTGTCAAAATAAAACGAGATCGCCGTAGAACTTGGTTTAGCGTGGATTTAACATGTAAGACGCTTTTAAAAGTTTAAAGCGTTTGAAAATTCGGCCGTCGGAGAAGTCGGGCGTGTAGCTAGTTGGGTGCAAAATCGAGAAACATTTCTCTGGTCTCACATTAAAGACAAGTATAGCGAAAGACAAATGAAACTCGAGTTAGCGTCGCTCGCGAAATCCCCGCATTCTTTGTCCCGAAGTTTTTAACGTCGGCTGTGGAACACGATTGTATAAAAGCTTGTTTTTCTCTTATTTCGTTTAAGGAAAATAGAGAAATGAAGAGTTTTCAACAATGAGATTTGAATTGTTTATTCTAAAAGATCTTACATACGTTGTTTTCTTTTTACTTCTTTACATGATTACTGTGTTTTGGTGTATTTTTTTTTCTGAATCTCTGTTTTTTAATTCAATGTCTTTAAGCCCTTGGGGCTTCTCTACATTTACATTATATTATATTGTGATTTGTGACCATTAAAAGACTTAGGTACGTAAAAATACACTATCAACCTATAGAGCATTTTTTTTGAAGAAGAAGAAATTCTGAAATTCTTAATGCACTGGGCCAGTGTGGTTGACTATGGCCTAGTCACTCCTTAGGATGTAGGTTCCGCTCCCCTCGATGGGGACGTATAGGGAGCTGGTGATGATAACACTATCACACTTTAAAACACATGAAATGTTTCAAACGAACATTAAAATTAGACATCCATAAATCTCAAACTAAGGTGTGAAGGTAAAATTTAATTAGAATAAACTTCGTCCGAGTTTAAACTTTATTAATAAGTTCCTTATTCTTGTTAGGTTGAAGAAAACAGCGCGCATGCTTCTGAATAATCTTCATGCAACCGCTCACAAAATGTAGGACACGGCTTGTTTACTTGTCCTGTTTATGACCGCATTTCATCGCCTAAATGGACTCAACAATTTTATATAATAGAGGAAACTGCTTAGAGTGATTTTTACAATACATGCTTAGAAGCAACAGTTGCATAGTGTAACAAATTCTGTTGTATGTAGTTCGACCCATGATGGGCTCCATTTTCTGCAACTCCACGACTAGCGCGTATTTTGCGTGAATACACATATCTTTATATTTCTTCGCCGATATTTGCAGGTTGCATCACGATGTTTTCCTACACCTAAGAGCGTCGGGTAAATATGTATATATGAAAATCGAAAAACACATTGGTACATGGCGGGGTTATAATAATTATAATAATATTATAATTGACTACAGTAATAGCGCAAGAATTGTACAAAAGGCAATAGTAATGAAAGAGTTCAACTTTAAGCTTAAATGGTCTTTGCATCATGAGATTCTTTAATCAAATCAGCGCGAAGTCGACGCGGGTACAAATCCTTAAACAAATGAAACACGAGTTGTTGCAGCGGAATCTTTGGCATTGTTTGCACAACTTGCATCGCCTCCGACGAGCGACGACACAAACTTGTGTCTTACTTTAAAATGGCTATTGTGTTTTCAAATGAAATAAACATGATACAATTTGTAAATATTGTCCAAGGTACTCTAATCTATTAAATTTTTTACACTTATTTTGTGACTTCCTTTAACTTTGAGAATTCAAAACAAAAATGTGTAAGTTTGACTCAATGCCCCTGCTACAATATATTCAAAATGTGCATCCTTAAAGCGCCATCCTTAAAGTGCGACAAAGCCAAAAGCCCAAAAAAATTTGAAAAAAAAATAGTTCATTTCTTTGCTATGTTTGAAGCACCTATCTACCATTAAAAAAATATTAAAAATGCTTAAGAGGCGTCAAAACCCTTTTTGCACACAGGCCACAGTAGCTTTTACGGGCGTCCTGGCTTACTTACCTAAGTCATACTGTCACCGATACGTATTTGAAAGGAATAAGTGTACCTTTAAATCTCTCCTTTAAAAATATATATTAGATATATATTATATATTAAAGAACGTACTCCTCCCTCAAAGTCCGGCAACACATTTGTGGTTCCTCTGGCATTGCAGATGTCCGTGGGCGTCGGACCAATTGATTTAGTTGATCAGCTGCTCGTTTGCCCTTTTCTACTATAAAAAAAAATTGGCTATTCCAAAAGATACATTTTAAAGATAAAATAAAGTGTCTTCGTTTAAAGAAAAATTGATCACGTCTTGTTAATTTAATAAACAAGCTTAAACAGTGAGACAGACCTACTGTATTCGTTTGAAATATTTAATTATATCGTAGACGGAGAGTAGTGCCCGCGGCGCCTCGCCAACACAAATCTTCTTGCTAGTTAAATAGTGTTTTCAAGAAAAGAATACTTCATTTCAACGACTCTCTTTTGTTTTCTGAGTTTTTTTTTAACTTGAATAAAATGTTGTTCCTCGTGTACTTTCATTGCTTAATAATGATATTTTAATATTAACAGTTTGAATGTAAAAAAATATATGTTTAAAAAGCTATTTTTAATTGTGGTTTCCCATTTTGGTATTCATCAACACCAGCTCACTAAATGTCCCCACCGAGTCTCGGAACCTTTCCTAAGGGGTGACTAGGCCATAGTCAACCACGCTGGCCTAGTGCGCGTTGGTTGATTTCACACATATCTTCGAATTTCTTCCGCGATATGTGAAGGTTGCATCACGATGTTTTCCTTCACCGTAAGAGCGTCGGGTAAACATGTACATATGAAATTCGAAAATTAAAAATCACATTGGTACATGGCGGGATTCGAACTTGGGACCTACAGATTACAAGTCAAGACCACCCCTGAACGACGACGAACCTTGACGACGATTTTGATACTACAATATTTTATATTTCTAATTTATGTTACTACCTACCCTACTTTGAATCTTCGTACGTGTTAAATAATAATAGTTAAAGTTATTTCAAGTTAGAAGGAAGTATTTCCCACAATGTATGATCATTAAAGCGTGTACGTGATCCAGCCGGCAGGGGGCGCTGGCAGGTGTTGCTGGAGGAAGGAAATTGCCAATCACGCGCACCGCTACGCTACTTTTAAAACCTCTGTTCCATCTAAATTGAGACAAATTTTTGACTGTATTTTAAAGATTTACTAATACTCGTAAATTCAACATCACATTTAATTGTTTTAAATCATTAATATTATATGCAATCGTAACACTTTTACTCAAAGTCCTTAAGCAGTCGCTTAGGGAGTATCTTAGTTTAATATTAGTGACCAATTACTATACGGCTTCCTTAGAACGATTTCACTATAACAACGAAGATCGGCGTAAGTCCGTTTTTATGGCGAACTCTGTCTAATGAAGTCGTAAGGTTAGAGGATCTGATGGCCGTTTTCATCAACAATCCCTAAATGTTAAGTAACCCTTATCGCATTTTAAATGTCACCTAACACTACTTTTGTTTTCACCAATAGTTAAGAGTGACTTTAGACCGTAAATAGTAGGGTTGGTTGATGAAAACGGGCATGGAGCAGCAAATACTAATAATAAGTGCTTCCATTAAATAAAACAGTTCCAAATACTCTTATTTAAGGTAAAAGTTTAATTTCCAGTATAAAATGGTAAGCTTAAGAAGCTTTGGAGCAGTCATCGCGGAACACTTTTCAGAGTAACTTTTGTTTCAGGCAAAAGTTGCATCATTTTTCACCGCTCAAGTTATCACGGGCATTAAGGTTGTACGCAGGCTGCACGGCGCGCTGCATTAAACATGTATGAAGGCGATACAACTACGACAAATGGTACGAAAAAAGTTATTGTACAAAACTTTTTTAAAACTTATTATATGGTTTTTTACATCTTAAAATCAGACTTTCACAAATGTGTCCTTTAAGAGAAAAATAAAAAGATAAAGAAGAAGACCGAGGACAACTTATATAAACCAAATAAAAAAGATAGTGGACGTCGTGTCCTATCAGGTCAAGATGTTGGCAGAGGACAGAGAGTATTGGCAAGGACTCCATCAACAAAGTTAAAAAACCTCAAATTAAAGAAGAGAAGAAGAAAAACAGCCTATCATCACATAATTAGAAAGACAAGTCAAATTTTCATTAGTATTTTTTTCTCAAAGCATCGTGTTAATGTCTAGAACGGCAAAATTCGATAAATAAATAAAAATATTATTTTGTTTCGTAATTTTTATACTAGATGGCGCTGTGCGATATACGTACGCACTATTGTTTATTGTTGTGTTTTAATCTGGTAGGGACTGAACGATGAATGACTCATCGAACCCCACCATTGTCAATTTTCAACCTGACCTTCGGGGGGCACCTTTTGGGGATCCTGTACAAAACGGAAGATTGTGAACTTAAGACTTTTAGTAAGTTGGTAGAAACAAAGATGTGTGGCTATGTAGGGAAGTAACAAAACCCTTAATATATTAGTACATGCGTTAAAAGAAAACTTTGTTGCCGGAGACTTCACTCTCAAACGTCTAGTGTAATGTCTGTTATTAAGGATGAAAAATGAAATAAGTTTTCGCATAAATAAAAGTTTAGCGCGAGAGGGCGCTGACGTGCTATAACTTTTACAACAAAGCGACTTTATTGTTTTAACAATTTTCTACGCCGAAAACTTTTAATTTTTTCCCTTTAACTATTAACAGAATAACTAAACAAATGCAATAAAAAATAAAACGAACACAATATTGAAATCTTTTTTTTTTAGTAAAAAAGTCGGAAGACAATTTCAAGTGGAGAGGGTAGTCATTTAAAAACACAATGTAGGGTAATAGAAATCCTTGCTCTAGTCTATTAAGAATCCTACAAATGAATCTCTCTGCAATCAGCGCGGAGGGCGATTTGATTTCCTTCCACTTGCCTTGTTTTATAATTCCATTGGCACTTGTTTTAATATTATTACAACCTAAGATTAAGATTGTTACTTCTCTAAGTTTTTATGATTATTTTCTTGACAGATATACACCTCAAATTAAAACATATTCGTACACATGTTATCAGTTTACAAGGAAAATATTTGTATTTTTAATCCTACGACTTCATTAGACCGTTGTCACGTTAAAAAACGGCCTTACGCCGAAGAAAAATCTCCGATTTTATGGAGAACCCGATCTAGTAAGGCCATAGAGTAATAGATAGAAGATGGTATGTTGTATAGAACATGTTTTTCCCCCAAAAAAAATCTCTAAGTTGTCTCAACTCAGTTCCCTTTCCCTAAATATAATAAAGTAGGAGTCTAGAATTATCGTAATTAATCTCTGTGTTCTTTAAATTATACGATTCAAATAAAAATCAATATTCAAATAGTATTAATTGTTGTCACGTGACGGGTACAATCTGATGATTAGTTATAGATAACAGACCACATGAACAACATCGCTTAATCCGCGCACGCAGTTCGGGCAGATAACGCTAAATTTATATGGAATGATTTTTAACCGACGTCACTGGTTTTGTGATAAATTGTAACGGGGCCTAAATTTTGTATGTTACATGTCGGATTTTATCGGAACTCTTTTTGTTTGCCCTTAACCGTTATGCATTTGTTCGCGCTTTGTGATTGATTGCGGAACGTTTTGACGTCGAAAACGTTTCCGGAAGTTGCCACAGCCCAAATAATACTAAAACATACTGTGAATTACGCAGGCGTCAATTTTCTTTAAAATGCAACGAAAAATAAAGTTTACTACAACATTAATACAACATAATATAAGTAAAATTTCTAATTAAAAAGAAAGACATTTTTTTCTGAGTTTATTTCTCTCCGTCCATCGGTCTTTCCATCCTGTAGTTCTTGTCACCCATTGGACTATGAGAAACTTAAAAATATAAAACACTAGCTGTTGCTCGCGTCTTCGTCCGCGTGGAATTAAAAAATAGCCTATGTGACCCGGGGATAATGTAGCTTTCTATGAGTGAAAGAATTTTTGAAATCGGTCCAGTAGTTCTTGAGTTATTTCAATACATACAAAAATACAAAGTTTCTCTCTTTATAATATTAGTATAGATGAATACAAGCTTAAAGTATAGACACATAACAACAGTAATTTGGATTGAAAACGGAATAATTTAAAGTGATCAGTTTGTTGATGTGAACGTTCCACTAAATCGTTCCGTGAAATATCGAATGCTCAAAGTTGAGAGCGGAGTGTAGCTTTAAAAATGACTTCTCATCAATATAAACGTTATCTGTTGCGACTCCATGGTTTAGAACAAACAAAGCATTCGCATTTGATTTATATAGTCAATGTAATGAAGAGCAAACTGCTACGTTCGAAACGCTATATACGCGCGTTTTCAAGCGTAGCTGTATGTATTCCTTCTAATACATTTCCTTTCTTTTAATAGATAGCTACTGTTAAGATCTCTCGATTTATTCCAATAAGTAAATCTTTATCCTTATCTTTACATAGTAGAAAACAATAACGTTTTTTTTATGTTTGTCCCTATATATGCTTGAATCTTTAAAACTACGCAACGGATTTTGATGAGAGTTAATAGATAGAGTGATTCATAAGGAAGGTTTTCATGTATAATACATTCACAATATAGTAGAGTAACACTGATAATTTAGAGGTTTTTAATATGATGTCGTAAATTAACACATTTTTAGCGCTTACATTGCAAACGCTGCAGTATTTAGTATCAGCATTATACCGATTCGCACCCGTGCGAAGCCGGTGCGGGTCGCTAGTCTCTTTATAAAACCTTTTGTATTAGTTAAAAGCATCAAAGTTAAAGAGGCGAGATTCGGGGATCCAATCCCCTTGCCGTGTAAACAAGCATCGCATGCAGACAGTTGCATCCCGTAGGACTCCCGAGAGACTACCAACTTACCCCTCGCAAGAAATTAAGGGGAATTTCCGTACTGTTCCAATTCGTCCCAATTTCCCCTTTACAAAACAAACATAGCGTTCATAATAACCTTTAACACGATGGACTAAAGATTAATTTCGTTTGATTTAATTTTAAATAGCTTTGTTGTAATTTTTATTCAGTCACAATGGTGCAAGTAATTTAATTGATGACGCGTTCGATTTAGGAAAATGTATGGTGGGTGGAGATATTAAAAATTCGTTTAGAAAAACATGTTCGTATAATGGTTATCCTAAAAGCAAACATTGTGTATAATTTTTAGTAAAAAAAAAACTTTGGAGGAATTTTTAACAATGTTCAATTCTATATTGGGACGTTACAACCCAAGAGACGGCAAAATGATTAAATTAAAAAATCTACTACATCACTATGTTTTTTCTATCACCGTATTAAAGTAAAAATCAGTGGGAATTCTTCTAATGTTTCCAAAGGTTACTTTACTTTTATTTAGTACAAAATTACTCTAGTAGCAATATTATTTATTTAAGCCGTCTTTTTTCTGTATGTCACCCTTCTATTTGCCAAAGTCGAGGGAATGGTTAAGTATTTTTTTCTTCTAATCTAACATACTTAGTAACTGCACTGAAATAAACTTGTCCCATTTATTGTCCCTTTGGGTATTCGGTCCCCTGTCTCCCGTCCTGTCTCTCAAGTCGTGACGTCACGCATGCACGCAACACGCTTCTGTTTTACGACACTGTTTTTTGATTGCTTGTTAAATTGCCCCCTTGTGCATGCATGAATCATTTGGTAGTGGGAAAATTAGAAAATACACTGTTAAATTGAATTACTACGCAAGATAGCAATACTTAATGCTTATGGCGATAAACATATCTCTGTGCTTGTTATATGGTCAAGGTAACCTGAAGGCAAGAGAGTCAACAACGGTAGAGCGCCATCTATGGTAATGTTTTCAAGTTTCAAGAAACAGTCATATGAAAAGACCAAACCAAGTTTGATATAATAATGTTTTTATGATTACTCATTACAATAACTAGAAAATCATATATTAATTGCGTAAAGATGTCTTTATTGGCAACTATAAGTAATTGAGTTAGAGTTCACTATAATGACAAATGGACAAAAAAAACCGATCATTATCATAGTGGTGATCGATTGATCTTCTACGAAATTATTCTGTTGACTTTCAATTCTCGTCACTCTCGAGTCCATGTTAGGGATCTATCGCTACTCAAAAACTCTTCATATTTTATTATGTTAAGCGTGACTCACACGAACCATTTTTTTCTTATCTTTTTTTATTTTATATTCCTATCAGTAATATAGTTACAAGCGATCTTTAATAGGATGGTAGTGCAAGACGAAATCGTGATTTTCCACTCGAGAAATGAATAAAAAATTCATGTTATACGTTAGAAAAACGATAAGTGTTTTTAAAACAAGTTCTTTCGCAGTGGAAACTGGTAAGATGTAATATTTTAACGTAATAAAACTTTAAATATAGTAGCACTTTAATCCGTTGCTGAGTTGCGAAGTGCTAACGAATCTGCATATGAAAGTCGTAAATTTTAATTAACTACTTAATATAAATAACTCTAGCAGAGAGCTCAATAATGAGTTTCGGCGAAACTTTGCTTAGTGCAAAGTTTTGCGCGATAAGCTTGTTAAGACAGTTTTGGTAATTTAACGATAAACAAGACAGAATTTTTTATCTTGTTAATTTTTTGGATCCGAAATATAAAAGTTTACAGTTTTAGTGTAGATTTCCTGCTAAAATTACACTAAGGTAGACCAATTAACGATTCTGAGTGCGGAGTTAAAACTAAGCCAACTCCGCTATGCCTAAATACCGACAAAATCTGTACCAATTCATGTTTTTTTGTTTATGGTAAAAAATATATATTATCAATTTGTCCGTGTGAGTTGACCCTTAGTGCTGTCCCTTTCCTAGTTGAGATATCTGTCATGAATTGCGCCTATAACTTACACCGGACACTTACGTTTTTGTTATAAATTCGAGGAAAAAAAAGAAATTGATTCGGATCTTCATATTCGCGTTTTTAGATTTATTCTATTTCCAAATATCTTTATACAAGTAACAATCATGATTTTGTGGAACTTTCATTATCATAATTCTTTTTTAATAGTACACTAACGTTTTTTTGCCAATATGAAGTAAAGTGAAAGTATGCAATCATAAGAATAGCGGAAATCAAACCCATGGCCGTAAGACCGGTAGAGTCCATACCTCTAACCAATAATCTATTGTCTAATCCAGGGCTTCGCAAAATGTGAGTCGCGTTGTCAGTTGTCATGACATTGTCTCAGAATCGTCGCATAAACAAAAAAATATAAATATCCCAATAGTGTTTTTCTGATAACCTGGTACTAGGCTGGTACTAAAATTTAAAAGTATTTTTGAGAGTTGGGTGTGGGGCGTCGTAAAAAAATGGCAACGTCCTAAGGGCGTCACGCTCCAAATAAATTTTGGAAGTCCTAGTCTAATCTAAATGATCAAATTGGGTTATTGTTATTATTTAAAATTTATTATTTAATTTCTTAAAGCTCTACATTTAATTTTCCATGTTATTATAACATGCCTCGAGCGAACAGATGCGACTCGCAAATACCTCTTTTATGAGAACCCTATTTATTGTAATTGTTCATTGAACTGTTTTCTTTTACAAAGAGATTAAGGTCATATCATTCATATATGGGCATGGTTTGGAAAATTAAAAAGATAACTTCACCTACTTACTCTTGGAAGCGGTAGACATAATTTAGTTGTATCACAGATAATATAATATATACAGATACCCCATCCC
>QDHC01004796.1:2214-149971 GCA_013186455.1 Papilio dardanus tibullus | reverse complement strand
AAGAGAAGGGCAATAGAACACACCGAGAAGCAATTTTATTATTATTATTACTTTTGCTACCTTAATATTAATTGGGGCTTAAATGATACAGAAGTAGATATTTATACGTACTTAAATACGATTTAGTTTAATCTCAAATAGTAACTAACCTAAAAATATTTTATGGTAAACGAGGCAAGTTCCTATATTTACGATAGTTAATGTTACCACAAAACTAATTCGTATTATTTTAACCCACGTTAAACAAATTCTCAAATGTTAGTCCAAACGAAAATGAACTCTCGGTTATTATATTTTTTTCTCAAACAAAAAGTGCAAGCAATTACTTAAAAGCCCAAGTCGGGCATTCAAGTTGAATGCAAATATAAAAAGATTTCAGACCCTTGCTCTCCGCTCCCTTGGGCAAAGGAAAGTGAGGGCAGAATTAAAATTATAACGAACGAAATATTTCGACGAGGTCTGCTTTTTGAGGAGGGATACTTTTTTCCACAGAGTTTTTTTCGTACACGTGTTTTATAGTGTAATGTCGGAATAAGGTTCTTACATCTGAAGCATAAAAAAAAATTGAAGCATAAAATTTCTTCACAAGAATTACTTAATAAATAGTTACTTGAAATACAACACTGTGAACCTTAGTAGAGCGTTATACTGACCAATTCCAATTCTATAAAAAGTAACTAAATAAAACAAATAAAAAGATATCATAATATAAATTTTCTCTATCTTTCCTCTTTTAAGTTGCTCTGGAACTGAATTTCCGACTGGTCTCAATTTATTTTTGCATTATACGAGCTGGATGGGGCATTAGCATCGGAAAGTGATAATTCTCCACATTATGTGCCCCGAACACCCGCCTTACCGATCTTTTTCAAATTTTATTTAATCGATATTAGTTCATAGTACAGAACTGGCTTTGGACATAGACTCCGCTTTGGCATTGGCACAAGAATCGTAGGCATTATTTGAAATAATTTAATTTCTAGGCAGTATTACGGGCATGCTGGAATTGACATTATAATCTTGTTGTTACATTACGGAAGCAAATCATAACCTTACGGATTAAGTATTTACTACGACTATGAAGAATTGAAGCAACCCCTACTCTTACGTAACCAAACCATAAATTTGACTTTATATAAAAAGAATCATTGACTTTTCACAAGATGAAAGCAATCGAAAGAAATGCAAGCCAACGGAACGCAATAGTTGGGGTAGCGAGCTCTCTCACCTCCGTAGTTTCGCTCGAGTGTCAATTTTCCACGCGATAACTCCACGATTCGACGCTAATTTAAAAGTTTTCCCGCTCTTTAGACGGACCATTACACAGCGCCCGCAGCAGCCCGCGCCCGCCCGATTTATGTTTACGATGACTCTTCAAACACTTCTCATAGCCTGGTAACGCAAGTGGAGCACGAAATAATAGTAATAAAGAATTATTACTAGATTTAATAGAGACTAAACCCCAGCAATACGTCACAATTCTCCTTCAAGTTTGAGATCAGCGAAATAACAATAACAATTAACATATTGAGATAAAATTTTAATGTAACCTACAAAATTATTGACATCTTTACAAAAACTTAAAAGTATAAAGTAAAATGTATTTATTAAACGGCCTGTATAAATCCAAGCTTCTTATAAAAGACAAGCTCCCATCTCTTCAGCTTCATGATCGGAGCGTCGCTGTCTACTTTCCTACTCCGCTTATATTTCCTAAAGAAGTTTGCGTCGACTTTGAATCGTTGGTCGGAGCTTTCTCGTCGTGGGAGTGACGTCGTAGTATCGCTCTGCGTCTGTTGCCGGGGATAGAAGAACCATTTCTTCGAACCGAATCTATCCTTCTTGAGGATCTCTTGAACTAGATCCTGCCGTCTCTTCGTCGCCAGGAACTTGGTTGCGCTCTTCTTGTGTTTACTGGCTGTAAAAATCGAGGGTCATTTTGAAAGATAATTAACAGTTTCACATATATTATAGCCTAATTATCTTCTTCTCAATCCCTTTAACTTCTCTTTTCCTACATAGAAATGCCCCCTTTGTAACACATTCGTCAACCAAAAAACTTACGTGTGAGATATAGAACTCTAAAGGCGTCCAGAATCCCTGGCTCCTTTAGACTGATGTCAAGCTGTCGGCCGGTAGTGCAGCTGGGCGTGCGGCTCCGAGACCGAGACCCAGATCTTGACCGGGAGTGAGTTCGAGACCGGGAACTCGAGCCGCTCCTGCTCGCAGACCGAGATCGAGGTTTGCCTGAGCGATGGCGTCGACCAGACCTGTAAGGAGCATAAACTAAAGACAGTGTTGAGACTTGACTTTTGAGCGATATAGCTTAGATACAACGGTAAAGAAGTTAGTCAGGACAGTTTCAAGGTTAATAGCAATGCTTTTTTCATTCCAATTTTTTCAAATAAGAAACTTGTTAACTTATGTATGACTGCAAGCATGTTACGAGCGATGAAGTACTTATATTTATAAATAAGTAGAATCGATAACGGTTTATTCAGACGATCAAAAAAGATAACAAGAGTTCTTTATACCTCTCCGTCTGGGTCATAGTAATGAGTATTTTCATTTATTTATTATTCATAACCTATGAATAAAAACATGAAACGGGCAAAGCAATATTCTATTCAGTATTATAAAACATTTAAAAGTTTAACACAAACATTGGTAGAACTTTTTATTTTTTACTTTTTTTAACTGCTGCAGTTTAGCCATTTGATGTTGAGCATTTGAGTTGAGCTCTTACATTTTTTTAGTTAAAAGAGTATATGGTTCTATTTATTATAAGTGATCCTTTAAGAACCATACTCAGATTAACAAATATAATAAAAGACTTGAACCAATGATGCTTAGTTCCTTACAGACTTTGTGGTAACAATCTGTTAATACCATCAAGGAAGTTTGAAGTCTCTATTACACAGCATTGTGACATAGGTTAATTTTAAATTCTTACGTTGAAACAAATCAAAAATCTTACTTCTTACTATTATTATAAATGTGAACGTAACGACGGATGGATAGACGTTTGTTTGTCTGAAGGTGTCTCCAGAACGACTCAACAAATCTCAATAAAATGTTAGACAGTTAGAAAAACACATAGGTAGCTTACTATGTTTTATTTACTTGTGCGCAGACGGACTGGGGTCTTCAGCTAATTAGGAACATAATTAATAGTTTTAATACCTCTTGATGTCCCGATCTTCTTGTAATTGTCCCATTTCGTAATACTCCCGGTATCCGTCACCCTGGTTACCATACTCGGCGGTCGGAGGTAATATTGGTGAGAATTGTGCCGGATAACTGTACGGATAGTTGGCCATGATATCACAAATAATGATATATTAAAGTCGTTTTTACTATATAAATAAATGGTTATTTCTTTGTGTATATTTTTGTACTGACAATTTGAAGTATCAACATGATTTGTCAATTTGTCAATTGTAAAAAGGTTTTATGATAGCTGTGTTTTTTTATAATCGAAAACCATGTGCGAAAAATATAGGAAAAACTAGCTGTTGTGCACGACTTCGTCCGCGTAAAATTAAACAATATAGCCTATGTTACTCGGGGATAATGTAGCTTTCTAATTGTGAAAGAATTTTTGTAATCGGCCCAGTTGTTCTTCAGTTATTTCAATACATACAAAAATAGAAAGTTTCGCTCTTTATAATATTTGTATAGATATAGATTAGAAATTGGTTTATTTTAGAATGCTTGAGGGGGTGCTGGAAAAATTATTTATGTCTTTTATAATTATCTTTTATTCGGATTTGTGTAAAAAACTTTCCGATCAAGTTAACGATTTGTAATCGAGAACAATCGAAAAGTAAGATAAATTATAAGTCGATGAATATTTAATGGCTTCCTCCATTAGGGTTTTGAGTTCGTGGAACACTTTTCAAAGGAGAAAAATTTTAACCACTTTTTACTAAAATTGTACGAAAAGTACGTTAATATAAAAATACTAGATGTGACTTATTTTCATATTTTTTAGTCTTCTTTACACCAATATGTTAAACTTGACTATGACAAAAAACACTTAATTTCTCGTAGTTTTTCTGCTCTCTCATAATTGTTCTAATGTAAAGTATTCACATTTTTTGTTTTATGAGTGAAACTTTGTATTTTTGAATTTTTGTTTGTATTGAAATAACTCAAGAACTACTGGGCCGATTTCAAAAATTCTTTTAACATTAGAAAGCTACATTATCCCCGAGTAACATAGGCTATATCATTTAATTCTATGCGGACGAAGTCGCGCACAACAGCTAGTTCAAAGATAAAATATGTTTTAAAAGAATACTGGCCAGGGAAAATAATAGTTAAAATAAATTCAGCAATAATATTAAAATCAATCGGTATACTTAACTTTAAATTCATGCAAAATAAATACTTACACATTTACATTTAAAGGATAAACAAAAAAACACGACCTATAAAGTTGCATAATTAAAATGGCGAACAAACAACGCGTTCAAAGTTACTCAGAACTGGCAAATGGAACCGCCAACCCAGTTCCCTTTGAACCACATTTAATCAAATAACCGGTAAAGCAGAATCAAGGGTAAACAAACACACTACACAGGAATTAAACATACTTTAAAAAAAACATTCAAAGTTGCATTCGAACCGTATGCAAAAAAAATCCTAGCGCACTAATTAACTGAAAACGCTACCTGTCAGGGCAATGTACCTACGGCGTATAATTTCATAAAATGTTGTACGAGTAACTTAATATTTATAATCTAAAATAAACCGTATTTGTATACATTAAGATCCTTTTTAGCTTGATCTTTTAATTTGCACATTTTACCAACTTTCCTGTAAGAGCTTTTAAAAAAAAAAACATTATTAAATCTCGTCCGCGACTGCGATAATGTGACGTCAACGGAAACGAATTTATAGCTTATATTCGTACTATTAGAGTTAAAGGATATAGCGCTATTAGCAGATTTTTTTTGCTATTTAAAGTATACTTGACTACTGCTTTTACTAATGCCTTGACTTCTTTTATAATTTCTTTTTTCTTTTAAGAGAGAGTCCAAAAGACCGCGATATTTGTGTCGCTTTAAGACGTTTCTCTCTAATCCCAGTTTCTGGCTTATGAAGGTAGCTTGTCGGGACCATAGAATGACTCGCTTATCCCGGTCTCGCTTAGCAAGGTTTGACTGCATCATTTTTTGTAGCATTTTTATGCTATTAAAAGTATACTAATAAGTATTATACGCACTATTATAGCTCGCAGAATTAAAAGAAAACTTACCAAGTATTTAGATTGATTCATAATATTAAAGACCTCGTATTAATTAACATTTCAAAGTTATCATTATTAAATGCATCGGTTACCAAAATCCAGTAAACATATAGTCCGCCAGGGGCTATCATTCTTACTAATTATAAAGTCTATGGTCTGGTGAACACGAGAGCAAATCTATTTGACCAAATCCCTCCTGCAGAGGTCGCACAGATCAACGCACTTTAGGGGTGACTCAAGAGGTATTTAAGTTCTGTTAATCATAAGCCGTTGCTTAAGGATGTAGAGATTTATTTTAATTATTCTAGAAAATAATTAATACAATGAAAATACTTAGATTAAAATCATTAAGAACGTCGGTGGCTCAGGGTTTTAGCTCTTGACTTGTAAACTGCAGGTCCCGAGTTCGAATCCCGCCATGTACCAATGTGTTTTATGATTTTCATATGTACATATTCACCCGACCCTCTTACGGTGAAGGAAAACATCGTGATGAAACCTGCACATATCGGCGAAGAAATTCATAGATATGTGTGAAGTCACGCAAAATACGCGCTAGTCGTGGAGTTGCGGAAAATGTAGCTCATCACGGGTTTGAACTACACTACTACTTTATTATTTTTTTTAATCATCAATTTATTTTATTGATTGTAAACATTCTGTAAGTCTACGTAGATGAAAGTCTAAAGGACTATTTTTCTAATTAGATGTAATTTTTATTAAATAGTTTGCGCTGTGCCGCCCTCTCGTTCCCCTAACATGTTTTGGGTCCGGGACCTGGGTTGCTGGGTGTGTAATTTCATTATTAAAATGTTTTAAACTTTAAAAATACAATTAACCTTGCAATTAATATGACAGTTCCTTTTTCAGTAAAAAAAATCTAACCTAAGTAGATGTTAGGGTTACTAGATACAAGAACGTTCTAGACCTCCCTTAACATGGTCAAATTGCCCATAAAAATAATGCCGAAGTAAACTTATCTGAATTATTCCATGTCATTTCTTTTCGTGTTGTACTCGTTAAGGAAGTTTTCATTACAAGTCCACAACAAGTTGGCACTCAGTCTTCCTCTGCACTCTAGTGACGCGCCTACCATTGTACCAACATTTCCATCCGGCCTCGCATGAATATGGACGCAAAGTCTTTGTACTAATCCTCCCTCTTTCCTGTCAAAACACCAACATAAAAATACATCTAGTAAATAAAAGACAAGCTATATTCGACTTTAACACAAAGGAATAAGGTAAATATATATGTCGTGTATACGTTAAATAAATTGGCAAATAGATTGTTTATTTACATTTCATTTTATTTTTACGCGTTATTCCGCCCTTTCATAGCAGTCTATTCAGACGAAAAGTATTTTCTCTCTAATTGAATCCTACCTTATTACTCAAAAAACACCAGATATTCATTCAAAATTAAAAATATATCTCGTAAATTAGGTCAGCAGTGTGCTTGATATTTTTTTTATTATTTCTACATGCCCGTTGCCCGGTTTTCGATGAACACCGGTCATTAAGTAAAAATATTCTTTTTTGTAGTTTTATTAATGCTTTCAGAGTAATTTCGTTTTATATTTCGTGAATGAAATTAAAATATTGAATTAAATAAGAAATTTCATACTTTTAAAATACACAGTGTTGTGTTAAAAATAATATATATTTTTTTGGTGTGAGGTAGAGTTTCAGAAACCATGTACGATCGAATATGCCACAGATCTCCGTATTGATCATTGATTTTGGAAACCAACATCATTGATTATCATTTCTAAACCTATTCCGCTTTATTCCGAGAATCAGCGTTGTTACTGTTGTACTTACTACGTTTGGTACCGGTACATTTATAAAATGTATTCCAAAATATATCCTTGTTCTGGTACTTCTTATGATACATAATTTGGTCTAATGAGACCCCTGGTCTATCTTACTTAGTTTCGCATGTCCTCCAGTATCGTATATTCGACGACTTATTGTACCTCGTTTATCGCAGTACTTTATACATTTTTTCGGAATAAGGAGTTATTAAAGTTCGTCATACAAAATATTATGAACGACCTTTCCAAGATCATAGTCCTACAAAGGTCAAGAATACTAAGACCACATAATTTTATTTCAACGTTTAAAAACCTTCTTAAATGGTCACACACTTCAGTAATACTTCACCTTAACGTAGAACCTGCAATTAGTTTGAGGCTCAAATCTTAATCAAAGCTACATATTCGTATTACTTCGTAGAACTTAATTGCTTCTTGAAATCCTATTTAATAGCTGCTTAACCCACGCAAGTTTTTGGGAATAAAATTAAGTTATCTATACTAATATTATAAAGAAAGATTTGTATTTTTGTACATTTGGAACTATCGAAATAACTCAAGAACTACTGGACCGATTTCAAAAAATCTTTTACCATTAGAAAGCTACATTATCCCCGAGTAACATATGCTATTTTTTTAATTTCGCACAGACAAAGTCGCCAACAACAGCTAGTTTTGAATATAAATAGAACTGTTATATAGATAAGTGATAACTGTAAACCATTTATTTACTAATTTCCACACTCAGAGACATTTAATAATGACTAAAGCTATTCCTTAGTGTATATTAACTGTTAAAATAAATAAAAAAAAACATTGCTTTTGTAATAAGGTAAAAGTACTATAAAATATCTTAAACCCAACTTAAAAATTATCTTGCTTATAACATCTAGCGTTATAAATTTCTTTGATATAAAAATATGAATAGAAAACCGCTTTGAGAATATAATGAGGAAAAAGAAAAAGCATCAATTTGTACACGCAAAGCTCTACTCCATTACCTGACGTCTTATTATGTTTCATTATTACAAAATAATATCTCATCTTCGAACACGAAACATTTCATGATCTGTATTATTTTCTTTTAATATAATTATTTTAGTCTAACCAATAATAATTACTTAATAACTTCCGCCCGCGACTGTATCGAAGTAGGTAGTGTTGTTCCAGATTATGTATGTACTACATTTGTGCTAACAAGATCTGTTCAGGCGTTCCAAAGATACATTCAAATATCCATCTATCCATGCATTGTAACTTGCACATTTATAATTCATTAGTGGCATGCTTTTTCATATTATAAAGTGGCTAACGAGTGAGTGGCCACCTGGATTCGCTGAAATAGCGAAGCGACCGCTGCCCATAGACATCTGCAATTGCAGATGCGTTGCCTACTCTTAATCAACGGAGAAGGAGACGCTCAGCAAGAGAATAATTCCTCTCTCTATACGTCCACTCCCCCGCCAAATCCACTTAATCTTTGCATAGTTTCTTTATAAGAAAAGGAAAGGAATGGAAAGTCGACTAAAATTAGGCCTCTGGCACCACACTCATTACACGAAATACAGAATCTATATTTATTACATCTGGTATCTATAGGTTTTTGACTACATGGAGTGAACATAATGTCTAAACTTAAACCTTAATTCTTACAGAAATGTATTTGTCGATTGGCTCTACGAATTTCGTAGCGTCGGCGTAGCTAATTGAAAAGTTTCATACGATTGCTACGACAAATGGGGTGAATGCTACTTCCATTGCTACGAATTGAAAGAGAATCGAAAGTCTTGAACGCTACAAGAAACGAATTGCACTTGGATTTTCTGACTTGGACTCGATTTTTCTCTCCATTTAGTTGTAAAACAATTGACACATTGTAACTCTACGAGTATAACTAACTCGCATTAGTCTTTACATTAGTTGTTGGTAACCATATTATTTTATTTAGTTTTATGCTTATAAAAAGTAATCTATATATCGGCAACGCGTACCTGTGTACGAACCTCTATCAGACTGAAGTCGCGTAACCCTTGTACACGCTAGGATAGTATTTAAGTCGAGTAGCATAATTTAGTAACTGAACGTGTACGAACAGCAACATTTTAGTAGAGTAGATTAGTAAATCCTTTTTTCGGATACTTGCTACAATATATTAGAGGAATTTGAAAGCCAGTGAAGGAGAAATTGAGGAGCAGAAGCTTGGCGTGATATGGTCAATATATGTGGATGAGAAACATATAAATAAAAAAGTAATGAAATTAAAAGTGGACTGTCACAAAGGTAGAGGAAGGCCAAAGAAAATATGGATGGATTGTATTCAGACAAGACTTCTTTCAAGAAGTTATGCTGAAAAAGGGGGTAAATTCAGAAATGACGGCTGATATGGAAGTATGGAGGAGTATATACTGTGCCGACCCTCCATAGGGACAAGCGCATGATAATGATGGTGCGAACAAAGCTTAAGAAACTAAAGTCATAGATTTCCTTTGTAGGTATCATGTACGAAATGTAGATGCTACTTTTAATTGCTTTAAAGATGATAAAATAATATTCAAAATAAAACAATATTGTTTCACTCAGTATATAAAATGTTCGTTGTTTTACTGACGCCTGTAAAATGTTTATTGCACCCGAGTGACGTATAGTTGGCCATTACTGTCCAAATTGTTTGAAATATGTTATTATTTATCATACGTAAGACATTTAAAGTATGTACTCTTTTATAAAGTAAAATTTGTTCTCTCTTAAAAGTTTCAGATATTTTATAATGTAGCCTGTTGTCTCTGTTCTTTTGAAAATAAATAAAAGGGATGCTAATAATAATTCTCTAGAGGTGTTACGGAAGCCCTAACTTTTGTCTTTTTTATAAAGGTGGCAAACTAGCAAGCGGCCATTTGGATTAGCTGAAATACTGAAGCGCCTGTGGCCAAATTATTCTGCAAATGCAGATGCGTTGCCTACCTTGGAAGACACCAAGAAAGAGGACATTTTGTGTCCGTCCCTGTAAATTCACTTGTCCTTTCCAACGATTCCCTATGAGAAAGTAATACACCAATTATACTACACTGATTCTGCTCTAAAAATCTCAACTTTAAACATAATTAATAACACTCATACTCAAGCTTTAAGGTTTGCGCAGAATTAATTTTTCATAAGAATTAATTCCGTTATAACTATTTGAACCACTCCGTGTACAAGGACTCTTGATATCAAAGCGAATTGTGAAGCACTTCTAATCCCTAATTGCATCTGACGAACTCTTTGCAAGAAATCATTAATATTGTACTTTAATGTTTGGGTGACTATAAGCTGCAATTTGAACTATGTAAGGGACATAGCACATGGAAGTTGCAATTATAACAATATTAAATGTCTCCCTTGATTCCGCTCTCAAATATGTTTTTCTTTTTTTTTCTTCCAAAATATGTGCTGTCTCTGCCAAAATGTCGGTAAAATTATTGTGTATATTGTTTTATGCTATAAAATATATTTTACATTCTACAAACTTTTATAAATGTCAATTGACCCTTTTTTACGTCAAGAAATGTATTTACGCACCCCTACGCCGGGCTGTGTAATGGCGTAAGGAGTGTTGGATTCGTCGTCCACAGGTGACTGGATTACCCATTAAAACATGACTGCCCTCGAACGCACTATGACGAGACCACGAGCACGTGTCGGTTACGTCCGTAGCCCCGCCTGCGTCAGCTGCCAACGCAACTCCCTCATGGATGTCAATTGACCCTTTTTTTTTTTTTTAAATGTCAGGAAATGCATTTAGGCACCTCTACGCCGGGCGTGCAATGGCGTAGAGAGTGTGGGACTCGCCGGCCACAGAAGGTGACCGTAATACCCACTAAAACCTGACGGCCCTCACACGTATTACGGCGGGGTCGTGGGCACTGTTTAACGTCCACGACAAATGTCAATTGACCCTGATGCAGCTCGAAAATTTGTCATAACAGACACATAGTTCAGTAGGTGTTTCGAAATATGACGTAGTTTTTATTATTCAGGGCAATCTATACTCAATTTGTACAATTAACAAAAGCGAAAGCTGAAAAGTGATCCTTTTTCAGTATTCGATGTCCCTACATTCGGATATGCATTTGTTTTGTGTTCGACCCACGATGGGCTCCATTTTCCGCAACTCCACGACTAGCGAGTATTTTGCACTTGTTCCCAAAGTACTCTTGAAGCGAACTTTCGTTTTTATTTGCGTCTCTTTCTAGTACACTCGATTTCATTATACGTAACAATACAAATGAATGGCCTTTATTGCCGGCTGAAAGGGAATGACGTTATTTTCGATGAAGAGCGTCTGTGGCTCAGGGATTTAGCTCTTGACTTGTAAACTGCAGGTCCCGAGTTCGAATACCGCCATGTAGCAATGTGTTTTTGATATTCATATGTACCTATTGACCGACGCTCTTAGGTGAAGGAAAACATCGTGATACAACCTGCACATATCGGCGAAGAAATTCAAAGATATGTGTGTTCACGCAAAATACGCGTTAGTCGTGGAGTTGTGTTCTTTTATGTTCGATGAAATGGAAATGAGAATTCTAGGTTACTCCTTTTTAAAGTCATACGAGAATAACTTCACCACAATTTAAAAAGCTTAGATTTAACGATACAAATCCTGTTATTTATGAATAACAAAGGAAAACCTCGAGAGAATTGTGTTGTGGCATTTTTTGCGAGATTAGTGACAGCGTGATATATGATACGAGAATAATTTTTCTTCGTCCGCGTTAAGTGGGCCGCACTTACTTCAGACATTGTAATGCCGGCTGACATACGTAAACAACTACTTATTTTTTAATTAAATACTATGACTGATATAATATGAAGTTTTAGGAAACTTATGCGCGTTTTCACCAACCAACTACTAAATTAGGTTTAGATAGGTGTCTTTTAGCTTAAGTGTCTCTCTAAATCTAACAGATCCCTTGCGATCTAAAGTGATACTTAACTGTTGGTGAAAAATAAAGTAGTGTTAAGTGACATTTAAAATGCGTTAAGGGTTACCTAAAATTTAGGGATTGTTGGTGAAAACGGCCATTATTCTTAAGGCTTCCTTGATAAAGCAGAGTTTAGTAGACCAGACTAGTTTAGTAGCCCTGTAGACCAGAGTTTGGTTTAATATAAAAATTAAGGAAGAGGAATTATTTACCATTTTCCCCGATTTGTAGGAAGTGAGAATTATGAATCGAGTGTTTCCAATTGGGCAGTTCACCGATTAATCGGATCCACTATTTAATGGAAGGTTTAATACATATAAACCTTCCTCTTCAATCACTCTATCTATTAAAACCGCATCAAAATCCGTTTTGTAGTTAAAGATTTAAGCATACATAGGGACAGAGAAAGCGACTTTGTTTTATACTATGTTATACGTGACAAATATTGTTAAATCCCCACGTAGTTCAACGTTAGCTATCTTCCTAAGATGAGTCTGAATCGATCCTGAAAACAATGTTTCGCGGCAGTTAGCAACGCTTAAGTTTTATAGACGCTTTTACTCCTTAAATGTTTATTACTTAAAGTGCTATCCATAAACTTGGAAGTACTATAACAATTTATTATCTAGCTTATTGTATCTTTTTTTTTTATTTTATTTTGTAGTTAGGATCCGTCGACATTGGTATTTGTAATCTTCAATAACTTAGAAAACTCTAAATAAAATATAAAAATCACTACATAGTATAAAACAAAGTCGCTTTCTCTGTCTCTATATCCCTATGTATGCTTAAATCTTTTAAAACTACTCAACGGATTTTAATGCGGTTTTTTAATAAATAGAGTGATTGAAGAAGAAAGGTTTATATATATAACCGGCGACCCCGGCTAGTATTAAATGTGTTAAAAAAGGATACATTTTTAATACTGCATTATCACATAACCCGTGTCACGTTGAAACCTCGTGACAAATCCTGTACGCATTAAATTAAAATAATACATGTCACGTTTATTAGCATTTCAACTCTTTATTTTTGACTGATTTCTACTACAACGATGGTGACGCCCGATTTTTTCGTCTTTGTTATTCAGTTTATCTTCAGCCTTATCATCAGTTGTACAATATTTCTGATTTATTTATTTGTATTATAAAGTGCAAATATGCAAGCTGCCACCCGGATTCGCTGAAATAGCGAAGAGACCGCTACTCATAGACATCTGCAATTGCAGATGCGTTGTCCAACCTTAATCTACGGAGGAGGAGACGTACAGCAAGAGGCTAATTCCTCTTCCTTTACGTCCCCTTCTCTGCCATATCCACTTCCCCTTCCCATCATTTCCTTATAAGAAAAGGATAGGAAGAGAAAGTGGACTACAATTAGGCCTCGGGGATCACACTCGTCAGACGAAACTCGGAATTGTTTCCATTGGACGCCTATCTTCTGTGTTGTCGTGGTATTACACCAGGCGAGCCGGACAATTCGAGCGATGATGTTGAAGCGGGCTCTATCACTGATGGAATAATATTAATGTCCTAATGCGGGTCTGGTAAATACAATATTACGGTCACCATAATCAGAATGATGGATAGCGGGCAACGTATTACGGCTCGACTATAAATCATTACGTGAAGATATAGGAGCAAAAAGCTAAGGAAACCTTTTCTCGTTACGAGGAAACTAATTTCGTTTATTTTTTTCTATTCCCATTTGGAAACCAATTATTATAGTAATTTCTAACTTATTAGCTAAGAATATTGACTGGTTTCCGAATGAAAAAGGTCCCGGGAAAGAAGAAAAAATACAGGGCGTTAGTATTATTTTTGAAATTACGAGTCCAGTATATAAAGTTATTATTATATTTAATACTAGTTGTTGCTCGGGACTTTGTATGCGGGAAATTAAAATATATAGCCTATGTGACTCGGGGATAATGTAGTTTTCTATGAGTGAAAGTATTTTTGAAATCGGTCCAGTAGTTCTTGAGTTATTTCAATACATACAAAAATTAAAAAATACAAAGCTTCTCTCTTTATAATATTAGTATAGATTTAATATATTGTAGTTTCTAAGTATTCTATTAATATTGTTGTGAATAAATTTAAGTATTTTTTAATTTTAAAGCGAGCGATTTGGCTAACGTTTTAGGTCAGTATACGCTTGTGCATACAAAAGAGATTGATCCTTAAAACACGGACCTCTTCACTAGAACTCACTTAACTTAACTTACCTCTGGAACAATGACAATCGTACCTCTTAAAAAAAATAGTAGAAGATTATTTTACAAAAAGGTGCGACGCCTACAAACCTCTTAGAAGGTTTAGCCGGCAAAAAAAAGAAAAAGTTTATACTTATTGTTTGTATGGAAAAAAAAAAGTAAAAAAATAGGAGAAATAATATAAATGAAATTAAAACATGGCCCATCCAACAGGTCTCTCATAAAGCATGTCTGGGAACCCCCAAAAAGATATCTTAGAATAGATTTATACAGACAATTTCGCAGAACTTACGTTTAGCCATTTCAAGATTTTCGGGAATAAAAAAGGTCGTCAGTGAAACGTTCATCTGTCTAATAAATCACTTTACATCTCTGCTAGGAAACTTTTCAATTACGAGCCTCGAGCAATGACTTTAAAGATGCATCAATTTCTTTGGATAAGGCAAAATAAAGTTAAGTACACGATTTTGTAATGGTTTTTTTTATAAGAGAAGAGGGCAAACGAGCGGCGTTAACACCGAGGTGGTCAACGACGCTCATGGACATTCGCAACACCAGAGGAATTGCAAATGCGTTTCCGGCCTTTTATAAAGAGGTAGGCTTGCTTCTTGAAGGACCCTAAAGCCTTGTTCACCCCAGGATAGTATTTTAGTCGAGTAGCAAGTAGCATTTATCCGAACAAAGGATTTACTACAGTTTGGACTCGTTTAAGCCTAAACCTACGCACAAGGCTAGTAATTTAGTAACTAAACGTGCCCGAAAAGCAATATTTTAGTAGAATACATTAGTAAATCCTTTGTTCGGATACTTGCTACTGGACTAAAATACTATCCTAGTGTGTACAAGGCTTAAGTCGTACTGGATAATGATAATAAGGATCCCTAATGATGGGAGAAACACAATAAAGCAGTTGCGAAACTGTGGCCAAATTACCGCGATTAAAAATAACCCTTTAGGAACTAAAATGTCAAGTTTTCTATTCTCTCTGACATGCAATATATTAGCTTACTTGAATCGTCTTACTTGTAATAAAGATCGATGGCTCGCTTAAAGTACATGGTTTTAGCAACAAAAATATAATAAACTTCCATACGACTTTAACAAATCAATTCAATTAATATTACTATGTTAATAGGAAACGCTGGCGTGCTCTTGTGTCAGAGACCAGGACCTGCTTTGGGTCGCTGCGCCAGCGGAGTAAGTACTATGGTGAAATCTTAAAATTGCCGCATCTACTTTTTTCGTAGTTCATGTGTAATAAGAGTTGGCCCGTAGCAATCTTAAGAAACACAGAAAGCGGGATTCTTAATAGAAATTTGAATAAAATCAATTTATTTTAACGCGGCCCGCGTTTATCGCGCCCTTAATAGATTGCTGTTTCAAGAAAAAAACGTCTCACTCTTATCCCGCGACTTCCTTCGTAAAACTTATTAAGTGGAGGCACATTGTGTGCGAGTTTAGGGTCCTTGGATAAGATAAAGACATTTTATTGGAAACCGCAATGTATTTAAATTACTTCGGAACGGGATTCAGAATTTAATTTGAACAAACTTTTTTAATAATACAGAATGTGCTTTTTGTATAAAAAAATCTATTTAAATAAACTATTAGTTTCTTAACAGTGGAAATATTGTATTTAGTAATACGTTGGATATCTTAATTTTTACTATTTCAATAGGAACCGTTATTATTATGAAAATATAACATCGATTTATCTATACTAATATTATGAAGATAAAAGATTTGTAATTTTGAATATATTGAAATAACTCAAAAACTACATGGCCGATATCAAAAATTATATCAATATTAGAAAGCTACATGATCCACGAGTAACATAGGCTATATTTTTCAATCTGCGACGCACGAAGTCGCGTACAACAGCTAGTATAGTAGAAAGAGTAAAGATTTGTATGTATTGAAACAACTCAAAAACGACTGGACCGATTTCAAAAATTCTTTCACAGATATAAAGCTACATGATAACATAAGTAACATAGGCTATAATTTTTTCCGTGCGGATGAGGTCATAATAATTCATATAAATTAAATATAATACGGGACCCTTAAATTTAAAATCGCAATTCAATCTTTAAAAAGCTCACACGCTCATTACTCGAGAGTGTCGCCGACATGCGTTTAGATTTTTGTTTTCACTTCGAAGAGTTAACTTGAAAAATAAAATCTTTTAGCTTTCTACGAGTCTTTCTCCAAGTTAAAGAAAATTGAAACATGTTTTGAACAGAGTTCTATTTGTTAATGGTTCCATTAGAGATGATATTTAATACAATACGAAAAGAATAATAAACTTATTTACACAAAACGTTAAAGAATTGAAGAAAAGTATTATAAGATACGATAACTCAAAAACTAATAAATAGTTTTTTTAAAACGTAAATATGGGACCAAATGGCAGCTATCGAACATCGAACAAAAAAAGAATCACGTAAATCGGTTCAGAACTCGCTGCTTAATTTCCGAATATACATAAAAAAACTCATTGACTTGATAACCTCCTTCTGTTGAAAGTCGGTTAAAAAGATTCTTGTAAATAGTGTGTTTTGTCCAGTTTACATTGTTACAACAGTGATCAAATCAGATCAGGGCTGGATTCTGGACTAAATGTAAACTGTGAAGACATTAAATTACAAAAACACATCACATAGAAAAGGAAGTATTTAAAAAATGGCTACAAAAGTAGAGGAAGGCCAAAGAAAGAATGGGTTGTAAGAGGTTTGAAAGAACTGACAACAGTTATCACGACCAATAAAGTGATATTGATACTATTCCGACTCTCCAGAGTTTCAAAGGCAGGTTACTGATGAAAAACCAAGAAAAAATTTTAATATGCTTAGTAACTAATTAAATTAAAACACAATATCGATATATTACATTTCGTATAACTATTAGAAATGTAAAGCAACAGATGTTTAACTAACTCAGCTCTCACGCCAACGCCCTCTGGACCCTAATCGACATTTGAACCCTAATTGCAAACCGACGGATATATTTACACAAACTATTATCTAAATTGCGTTAACAACATCTGCTAGTTTTCACACTTGCTCGATGAACCTATATTTTCAAGGTTATTGCATAGATCACTAACTCACAGAGCGTACAAAAATATTGCATGGCGTTCTATATTTATGTAACTTTTGTATGAACGTCAATAATTTTTTATTGTAATTGAAGAAAACTTAAATATAATGGTCAATTAATTCAACATTAAATATCTGGTTTGAATACGACCAGGATATACAATATGACAAAAGACTAATTATACAATAACGTAATAGTGGCAGAGCCCGCTTTAAGATCTTCGCACGACTTGGTCGGTTCGCCCGGTGAAATACCACGACCACACAGAAGACAGGCGTCAAATGGAAGCTATTCCGTGTTTCGTCTGACGAGTGTGGTGCCGGAGGACTAATTTTTAATCCACTTTCACTTCCTATTCTTTTCCTATAAGAAAATTATGGGAAGAGGAAGTGGATTTTCCTTTTGCTATGCGTCTCCTCCTCCGAAGATTAAGGGTAGGCAACGCATATGCAATTGTAGATGTCTATAGGCAGTGGTCGCTTCGCTATTTCAGCGAGTCCAGGTGGCCGCTTGCTCATTTGCCACTTTATAATATAAAAAAATAGTACGTATTAATAGCTACATACACTCTGTTTATTTGTTATCTGTGCAAATAAGCCCTCAGTGGAACTAAATGGCTCCCGGCATTAGAAATGCAATTTGTGTTATCGAAGAATTATTATAAAGACCCTTCGGCGACCCGCCTCCTCCACCTCCGTGCCAAGAGTTTACAGCTCTCGATCGGCATTTGAAGTGTTAAGTTTGGAGCAGACTGTTTAATGATTAGCCTTGTACATTACAAGCATAATATTATATGTATTTATTTTACTTCGGTTTAAAGTGTAGTTTCTGATTCATCTATACTAATATTATAAAGAGAGAATCTTTGTATTTTTGTATGTATTGAAATAACTCAAGAACTACTGGGCCGATTTCAAAAATTCTTTCACTCATAGAAAGCTACATTATCCCCGAGTCACATATTTTTTTTAATTCCACGCGGACGAAGTCGCAAGCAACAGCTAGTTCATTTTAAAAAGCTAGACTCGTGAAAAACAAACTTTGCTAAACTCTAGTAGAAAATTGGACTGACTACAATAATTTATGTATGCATTTTAAAATCAATAAAAATTATACAAATATTATGTACAAGAGAATATGGGTAATGTACTTGTATGTGGCCCATCGTTGCTCAGTACACTGCTGGCCAATATCACTTACACACATTTAAGCGTCCACTTATTTGTGTGGCCGCGTCACGTGCCACTTTTATAGCGTCGCTACTCGTAAATTGAAATTGCGGATCGCACACGTCGTCCTCGTGTCCGAACACTGTTTTCGATATAATTTACTGCTGGACATTCTACAACCTGACTGAATCTTTCTTTTATTTTTTCCCATCTTGTACGTCTTCGAAGGCATAAATAGACTGTTTAAGTTATTTCCTTTTAATAGGTTGAACATCGGTGAAGGAAAACAACGTGATGCAACCTGCACATATCGGCGAAGATTCAAAAATATGTGTGAAGTCACTAAAAACGCGCTAGTCGTGGAGTTGCGGAAAATGGAGCCCATAATTCAATTCAATTCATTTATTAAATAAAGCAACAAGAAGCTCATTATTTGTTAGTAAAAACTTAATATCTATGTTAGTATAAAGATACAATTTAAACATTCTACTACACACAATTATTATATACACAACTACACTACGATATGAAGTTTTATACAATGCCCTATGTACCTACAATCTAACCTGCCGGCTATCATATTAAGGATGGTGTTGGGGCTGGCACGCACCCGGCGCACCAGGGATGCGCCTCTTTTACGCATCGTGGAGTAGAAGCAGTCAACTCGCGCTTCAGCAAACATCCCTGATGCGCTACAGAAGCGAGGCAGCCCCAACAACACTCTGAAAGCATTATTAAATTGGACGCGAAGGGCGTTGTAGGACTTACTCTTATAATTCGCCCACAGGCTGCTCGCATAGAAAGAGGTGCAGTACGCTCTGAAAAGGGTCTCTGAATAATGGGTCGAACTACTACTACGTAGAACATAATATAATTAAAAATGTAACAGAAACGCAATAAGTCATTTTCGTTTAGTATTCTCTTCGCTTCTTCGCCAATATATTGCTAACGACTTGTAACAAACAATACTAAAACTTAAATTATTTCCAGCTTACAGCGTAGGCATATCGTCACAAAATTTATTCACCCTGCCCGTCGCCAAATTGTGGTTTAATTTGGCGTTAAGTTTCTTGCGGGGTTCGAGAGTTATTTATGCGAATTCCACACCCTCGAAGTGTTGCAGATTGTGCAGACTTCGATATTACGTCATAATGGTGACGTTATTAAATGTATCGTCTTGATCTCGAGGGGAACCGACACAGGTAATTTATCATGACTGCTCATTTATTGCCGCAAATTGGTTGCGGTATGTAGTGTCGGTGTGTAGAAGAAATGTACATTTTATGCAGGCGTACGTAAAACTATTGACTCTTATTTGGCGACTATTATCGTTTTAAGGAACATAATCCAGTGCTATGTTATAATGTTTTGTTAAGGAAAACAATGAGAAAAATCCTTCGAAAAAAAAAACTGGCACATCCAGTTATTGAAAAATGAACAATTACTCTCACAATAGGGTCTGAACTGTAACAATAAAACAATGACCGCACGAGACCAATATGAAATATTACTTAAACAACCGAACCATTATTCTTTCCGGCGAAACTAACAATGAAAGAATCATTAATTCACAACCCAACAAGATGAAGTATCAAATAGTTTGTAAAAGAAGCAATAAATCGTGTGCGAGCGGCCTACGACGGTCGGCTGCGAGCTAAACGATCAAGTCGAGCTGGATTCGGCCGCAGAGGCAGCGGCACCAAAAGAAATTTATGGCGCGCCTTCGTCTCGAATTTTATCGAAAGAAAATACATCTTTTTCATCCGCAAAGGTTTGTCAACGTCGATCGGCGATTCCGTTGAAATGAGGGCCATTTGATATAAACTCAACCTTGTTCAGATCGAGAATAGAGAAAATGATTTTAAGAATGTCCCCCCCTTCAATGTGAAATATTCTTTTCTCGTAACTGCAACTGAATTTTCGTCTAGTAAAGATACTCTTTTCTTTAATTCCTCTCATGTTTCTACTTTGACTAGCCTCTAAAAAAAATCCTTGCAAATGCTAGAACATTCAAATTATTCGCTCATAATGAACTGCCCTGCGCTGCGCCACTACACTTTCATTAGACACGCACGTAAACCCTGTGTTAGACATTACTATTGCATTTAAATAACGAAATATTGGGATCAAAATTACTGATTTAATAATATTCCTATTTATGACATTCGATTTGCATAAAATGTCTTTGAAATTAATAACAAGAAGAGGCGCTGTGAGAGTGAGACGGTCAATTTCCGCGAGTGGCACATAAATCTCTCAGAGGCGGCAACCCGGCCTCATCTTCACACGGAAATGCAAACCAGACCGCGCTCCAGAGTTATGGCCGTTTTAACAAGGGAAACGTTGTAGTTTTTCACTTGTCACGATTTTACTAAGAATCCAGACTCGTTCGTGCATTTTCTCGTTTTAAACGGAAAGCCCGGCGGGAAGTATACATTGTCTTATATTTTACTGTAAGCGTCTCTGAGAAGAGAAATATACATACGTTTGTGCTCGGATTTTCACACATGTTTCTAATTTTTCTTGTTTTAGACACCACGTTATAAAGAAATACTCTTTTTCTACTTAGTTTTATGTTTCGCAAAATAGTGTAACGAATCAATAAGTTTGGATCAAATCAATCTACTTCATGCATTGATTTATGTCCGTAGATTGAATGTCAAAAACAGGCATATATTTTAATTTTACAACGAGATAGGACAAAACTGTTCAAAGTGAAAATGCAAATGTGTTATGCGTACCGAGGTGGGCAGCTGTGTTTCTATTTCACGCGCAAATGGAGCGCGGATCGTACGCCGCGTGATTTATACGCGGCACACTAACTCATGTCCGTGTCTGTGAGTACACTAGCTCTGTGGATTTCGTTGTTAAGGTTACAATAAACTATCTATAAATGATTGCTGGCAATCATTAACCGTGTGATTTTCGCGGAGCTTTCTGCCCCGCTCAGCTACGTTGTGGAATGGTCTATCCTCGGCGGTTCCAAACCGCTACGACTTAGGGTCCTTCAAGAAGCGAGCCTATCTATTTTTCAAAGGCCGGCAACGCATTTGCGATTCCTCGAGTGTTGCAAATGTCCATGGGCGTCGAAGATCACCTCGGTGATCCAGCCGCTCCATAGCCCCCTTATTTTATAAAAAATAATAATTGTAGAATTAAATATTAAAGTAAAGATAATATTAAAAAGTGTGCTAGATCTGATAATACAATTACAATGATACCGACAAAATATGTCTCAGAAGACAATATTTTCGCTTATCTGTTGTAATTTATGTGAAAAGTTGGCCAGTTGCCGCCACGCGATCAAAGTTAGAAGCGCCGAGCTGATTGCGATAGCGGCACTTTCGAGGTTAAGACCTATTGATTACTTGAAGATCAAGTCAAGGTCAAATTCTAACATCAAAACGCTAACAAAAATCCAAATGTTTAATATACCAAGTTATTTTCGTAATTTTTTGTATTTTAATAAAAGGCAGGCTCTGACACGACTTTATTTATTTGAGACATTTAGACAAGAGAGAGAGAGAGATATGTTGCCAGTATATTACATTCCAGATTATATCTAACAGTTATAACATACATTAAATTGATGTTAGGCAACAGTCTTTACAAGGCTTTTACGAAAGCACTAAAAAATCTTAGCAAAATAAAAAATATCTGTAAATTTTGTTAACCCTCATTTTAAAAAGTCACGAAAAACAAACAAAACAGATGTAAAAATGAAATTCTTAGCACAATATTAATGTATCAATTTTCAATGTAGGGACCAATGATAAATAAAGCTTGCAAACTCATTTTAAATTCTAAAAGAATTTCTTTACACACCCTAACCTTTGTAAATGGAAATATTTGCAGTCCTCAAACATGAAGGGGCTTCGTTATAATTTAATGTGAATAATCCCATATTTCTTTCTGCGCCACTTACGTACGCACGCTGTGTTACTTGGGGATTCGAGATATATCATATAGAGATGATACAACTATTTTTATTATTTACTTTTATACTATTGTTTCAGATTAAATGCAATTCGTGAGGAAGTTTCGGTATTTTTGCACCAATGTTGCCATCACTGAATAATGTATCTTAATGCTAAGTGGATTTGTAAATTCGAGAGCAAAGTTTGATATAATATTTCAATAGTTATGTCTATATGATATTGTATATTTCAACTCTATGTTATATAACTCAATTCGTAACCCTCAATCTGCACGAAACAGGGGTGGACAAAGATCATGCTTCTTCTCATAATCGTTTACTGCAGACACGTTAAATACAGGAGGCTATAAAAGTTGTACAAAAACCATAAATATCCCGCAGTATTCAATTATCTTCGGACGCCTGGCACTTGAGGGGTTGGAGTGCAATAAGTTCGCACACACTGCACAAGAATCACTCTATATGGGGAGGGCTCATTGGTACTACAAAAGTATTACTACGTCAATGGGAAAACACACGTGAGTGAAGAACTTGATGTCCTTCTCAACCGACCTTAAAGAGGAGGTACCTTATTCTGTCTGGATGTGATTAAAAAGTGTAATGTATACCAACTAGTTATATTTACCGGACCCTCTTACGGTGAAGGAAAACATCGTGATGCAACCTGCACATATCGGCGAAGAAATTGAAAGATATGTGAAGTCACGTAAAATACGCGCTAATCGTGGAGTTGCGGTAAATGGAGTCCATCATGGGTCGAACTACCAACTAGTTAGAATTAAGGTGTTTTCAAGTGCTTATATGATATTAAAGATATCGTGATTAAAAGCTTTTGAGCCCCGTAATGTTGGTAGCGGTAACACCCGCCATTGCGGTCGAATATGTCACGCGATCCGACCGCACCTGCGCCATCTGTCATTCGCTCGTGTCACACGCGTCATAGACTAAAGATCTCTTACAGACAGGACAGATTAGTGAATATTTTATTTCTACTGTAACAAAACATGTCTATGTTAACCAACTATGGAAAATATGTATTTGAATACCTACGAGTAACTTGATTGCCTTTGGTGTAAAATGATTTTTTTATCTATTAATTTTGCACCATGAAAGGTATTCGAGCTATCAGTGAAATTGGATTTATCCGATGCATTGTCTCGCGGGGCACAATACGCGTCACATCTATTGCTATTTGTGTTGAAAGCAATCTGCAATGCAAACTCGCTTATTTAATACGTCCGCTTTCAGAAACCGTCGAGTGCTAGTGTGGCCACACGACGAATTGATTTTGAGCCGTTTGGAGTGATCTGACAACATTTGTTCGACGAATTGAAGTATAATGTAAATAAAAAAGTACGAATTTTTCATTTGTTTTTAATTTAACTTAGACTCGTATGGGAAGCACTTCGAAAAGCTTTTTTTATTAAACAGTTTCATTGTAAAACCTTAAAAACTACGATTAAAATAAAACAAATTTTAAGTTTCACTGTGTTTTGTTTCATAATAAAAAAGTCCTAGCAACATCTGAAGAATATAGCAATACAAAATGCCTTATTCATCTTTGAAAAACTAGAACTAAAGCCTTCTACGCACCAGGATACTATTTTAGTCGAGTAGCAAATATCCGAACAAACGATTTACTAATCTACTCTACTAAAATGTTGCTGTTCGGACACGATTAGTTAGGTAGGCTTAAACGACTCCGAATAGTGGTAAATCCTTTGTTCAGATAAATGCTACTTGATATTCGACTAAAATAATATCCTGATGCGAACAAGGCTTAAGACTGTACTTATTTACAACTGTATACAGTAGTCGCAAATAAAATTGAACAACATACCACACTCCTCACTTGGAGGTAGCAACATAAAGTATGCATTCCGTAGGCTCGGCTGTCGTAAACGTAATTAGTTATTAACCGAGCTGTAAACTGATTAGAGACAGTGCTGCCGGCCGGCAGGTGACGTCATCATTCGCTTTAATGACCTCGTTAACTTGCGTAGTGAGAATAGCTCTGACAAACGCTTTACATGGAGAATGTTGCTAATGTGAATTGCACTGGTGAAAGTTCTGTATCAAAATTAATACTTCTATCTCTCTTTTTTAAAACAGCATGAAAAGGAAGACCATATTTCTGATAGATCATCTTCCATATCATGCAACTTATCTACTTTAATACCAGTATAATAAATGATATAAAAGTACCTATACTCTCATATTTCTTCACTCAGATTAACAACTACTTAACCAAAGTTATTTGACAAAAAAAAATATAAACCGATAATTGATTCATTTTTCTACTATACCTCTAAGAAGGCTTACACAGGGGTAATGCCGAGAAAGGTCTCGGCATTACCCTTTTTGTAGAATTTAAAAAAGCTTCCAATATTTCGTTTCGAAAATTACACGCACGTCCTTTTCATGTGTGACCGCGTACTAAAAGGGGTCGCATATTTCTAACTACTAAGCTCCATCAACTCGTCCCATTATTATGATGCAAATGTTAATTGTAAGAGACACGCGAAAAGGCTTTTTGTCTACTCCATATCGCACAGGGGACCGGTAGTCCCCATACGGTGATGCGGTAAGTAAATAATGAAAATTTAACACAGTTATAGTTGGAAAGGTTTTGACGTTTACGAGTGGGGTTGGCTTTTGTTTTAATGGTATGACAGCGTAGGGCATCGAGGGTTAACTTTACCATACCTACAACTGCCAAAATATCAGTACCAAAACAGCTCTGAAAAACTAGGTAGGTAGTAGTGTAGTTCAACCCATGATGGGTTCTATTTTCCGCAACTCCCACTAGTGCGTATTTTGCGTGACTTCACACATATCTTTGAATTTCTTCGTCGATATGTGCAGGTTGCCCAATGTTTTCCTTTACCGTAATAGGGTCTTGTAAATATGTACATTTGAAAATCGAAAAACACATTGGTACTTGGCGGGATTCGACCTCGGGACCTGCAGTTTACAAGTCAAGAGCTAAACTCCTGAGCCAACTACTAGGTGGGTAAATTATTTTTTTATATTGAAATTAGATTCAGTTTAATAAATTAGCATTGTCGAGGAAGTTTGATCACAGACTAAACATACAGAAATGGATTCCTTTATCCGGCGCTCACACGACCCGCGTACATGCATGAAAATTGCACCGACAACTTGCGGAATAAGTTTAAACTAGTAGTTTGATTCCGACTTGAGAGAACTTACGATCCGCTATCGAGATCAGGTACTGAAGGATGTATTGCTATGAAATATGCTCGGCTCCTTTGTTAGTTTGATCTTAGTTTATATTTCTTTTAAAAGAGGAAGCTCCTTCGAGTATTTTCTTGAGTTGTGTTTTGAAGAAATTGAGGAAATTTCTTCTTCTTTAACACAACACCTTTATATGGGTAAAGATAAGATATGTTGGGATCGCAACTACCAAAACTCCACAGTGGTCACCACAGCGTTAACGGGCAGTCACGGGGTCTTCCAATGGCACACGACCGCGGCTCCCCCACACAACGCAGTCTTGTAGTATGTTTTGATCTAATATTTCTTTGTTGCGGCGCATCACTAGTTGCGACTAGTGACATTTCGGCGCGATAGTGCACCTCACTAATCCGCCATCTTTCTTTTCTTTTTGGAACGCGGCCGCGTCTCCCCTTCCTTCTTCCATTTTTTCCTTCCTTACTATCAAGACGTAAAAAGTGCAAAACTAGTGAAAAGTACTTAAAAGCTAAATATCCATTTAAACATTCTTCATTCCTCAAATCTTACCAATATAATTTAGAAGTACTAATATTACTAAGCGAGGAAGGCCAGTATCATAACTATTTTAAGGTAAAAGTACGGATATTTATTACAGATAATCGGAAATGTGCTTAAATAACTATGAAAAATGAAAGAAATCATTTTCAAAGAGAAGACATCGGCGTAGCTTCATTTCAACACTATTTTAATGTAAAATTTCATTTCAACCGCGTCTTTTATTAAACAATAATGCAATAACAAATAAATGAAGCCACGTACCTCTCGTTGGTAATTAAAATTTTATTAAACAATCATGTCACCCTCTGCCCCGAGACACCGGCTACGAGCGCCCTGTTTGCTTAAATATTAATAACATTGAGACTGAAGATCCCACGATTTTATTATAATAAATAAATTCTGCAAGATAAGAGTTTTTGGCGTGTTAATCTATTTTCAGATCTATGACAAACACGTTCAGTGCCATAACGATTGTGGCAGGTAGATGGTGGCGGCAGTGAAGTCGCCAGGACAGTCAGTGGCATTGAATGGGTTAAGTTTTTAATACAAATTGCATAACAATCGCTTAAGCCTTGTTCGCACCAGAATAGTATTTTAGTAGAGTAGCAAGTAGCATTTATCCGAACAAAGGATTTACTACTGTTCGAACTCGTTTAAGCCTAAACCTAAACTAGTATAGTAATTTAGGAACTAAACGTGTCCGAACACCAACCTTTTAGTAGATTAGATTAGTAAATCCTTTGTTCGGATAATAGCTACAAGTAGCTAGTAGGTAGCAAGCTACTCGACTAAAATACTATCCTGGTGCGTACAAGGCTTTAAGTCAGATATGTGCAAATATATAGGATATATTGCAGAGTCCAGGTGGCCGCTTGCTCGTTTGCCACTGTGTAATATAAAAAAAATATCACCTTCTGTAAGTGATGTAAAATAAATATATGCATAAAAACAGCTCCTTAGATGGTGGCCATGATTACACGCGGGACACGATGCACAATGGGCTCACCCTATTTGCATTTTCACTCAACTGGCCAATCTGCATTGCAAACTCCCACTATAACATGTAAATATTTGCATACACACTATTTTACACTTTGCGTAATACGTATTCGATCTTATTACCTACGTGATAATGTTCACAATTGCACTATATTTTATTTAGTAAGTGTCGAGCCGGATTGCACCGCAAGATGTCATGCGCTGGTTTTGACACTATGCAATAATATGATAAACAAACAGTAGTTCTAAGGCTCGCTCAAATAGAAATACGATTTTGGTTTAGAGTAATTTAAATTGTGATCTGATACGTTATTAAACATTTATGTTTATCTTATTATCCTTATCCTTATCGTTACATAATATAAAACAATAACGCTTTTTTATGTTTGTACCTATATACGCTTGAATCTTTAAAACTACGCAACGGATTTTGATGTGGTTTTTTTAATAGATAGAGTGATTCAAAAGGTTTATATATATAACTAGCGACCCGCCCCGGTTTCGATTATTATTAATATGGCTGTTATATACAATGTTCACAGTTTTTCTGTAGTGTATTTAGTATCAGTTTTGCACCCGTGCGAAGCCGGGGCGGGTCGCTAGTTATAAATAAATACCGACCATAAAAAATGAAAATGTGCCGTTTAAGCACAGCTTCGGGTACTGTACAGCCGGCTACTGAGGTTCAGTTTTAACTGCACAGTTCAACTATACAGTTAAACCGACGTGCGTATGCAAAACTGAGAACAATACAGTTAAAAATATGATAAAACTGTGCAGTTAAAACTGAACGTCTGTAGCCTGCTTAAATCGCTTTACTGATTTCCTTTTAAATGTATTACAGTTTACCTAAATATATTTAAGAGATTACTGTAGTCAATTTCCTTATTCATATTCACAGTGGCAGTTACCAACAATGGAGACATCGCCCGCGGTGCGTAATAAACCAAATCTGTGTTAATTCGATGAAGTATACACAGTAATATGTTCCATATCATAACGGATAACAAGCAAACTATTCACTGACGGAATACGTAACTAGACGATTTGCCTCAAACATTAGCGCACTAACACATTAATAAGTGACAGCGATTGTTAACTATAAAAAAGACGCTATTTTAAAAGGACTTATTGTGAATGTATAATACTTTACGCCGAACCAGAAAATCTGCACCCAAGTCCTCCTATATAATTATATAATTCCTCAGGCAAGTTGCACTGTGCGCCGTGTAACCGTACCTTCAGAACTAAATACGGATTAGCCAGCCATCTCCAATGGCACTCGCGGAGATAGCACCAAGGTTCGCCATGGACGGACACGTCAAGGAGGACGTCATCATCATCATCATAATACTTTACAATCATACTAGATATATCATAAACTCTTAACAAAATAATTAAATTCTACTTATATTTCACAAATCTGACAAATAACTCTTATCCCGCATTCACACTGGCGCTTTTACAACGCGCTAAAAAGCGTTTAGATAGAATAAACGGATTTCCACGTATCTGTTCACACGGTTGCGCTCTTAAATGTCAATCTCGCATTGTTGCATTTTGAGCGCTGCCCGAACGGAACAAGGCTGATTTTACAATATTCGTATTGATGTGAGCGTTAAAAAAGCGTCAATACCGACGTAAAAAACCTTTAGAATTTACGAAAAAATACGGAAAAAAACAACTAACAAATTACTACTAGTACAGAAGAAAAAAATCTGCAGCAAAAGAGACCAGCGTGTACAGGGACGGCCGTGACCATCCCTAGTTTTCAACTGGTCCCTTTGCACTCCGACTATTTATACGAATGCAGGCTTACGATACTTCCTATTTGTTTTAATTTTAAAATCGCTTCCGCTTGTCACAGGTTACAGTATTACAAAATGAAATGAGAGAGGAGCTTCGTTCGGATATCGCAATCACATCGATACATTTATTGAGATTGCGCCGCGATGCGGATTTGCTAAATGAGTCGCGGTTATACAATTTGATTTCACTGCCTTTATATGACTTTGTATTAGACGTACGACGTTTTATTCTGAAAACATGTATTTCGATAAACATATCCCTCGATTTATATAGCTTGCGTATAAATGTTGATATTTGGATTTTTCTTGTGTGAACAATGTTACGTTACAAGTGTTATGAAGTCGGTGGCTCAGGGGTTTATCTCTTGACTTGTAAACTGCAGGTACCATGTTCGAATCCCGACATCTACCAATGTGTTTTTCAATTTTCATATGTACATATTTACCCGACCTTCTTACGGTGAAGGAAAACATCGTGATACAACCTGCACATATCGGCGAAGAAATTCAAAGATATGTGTGTAGTCACGCAAAATACGCGCTAGTCGTGGAGTTGCAGAAAATGGAGCCCATCATGGGTCGAACTACTTACTTACTTGAGATTTTTGTCTGCTTATTGTGTGTCTATAATTATGCATTGCATTGCATACCGGGTTCAGATAATTTTATACGAATTTCAGTCGCTTTTGTATGTATGTCGTACATAAAATAGTTGTATAACAACAGCACTAAACAAATACATTTCAGGCTATCATTGTTATCAGATCGCCGTCCGCCACAATCGTATTTAGTACATTAGCTTATCGTTCAATTGTCAGATTTATCTTTGTGCGTTTTAGTTAATTTCACTCTATTTAGATTTATATTTAGAAGGTTAATTCATCGACATATTTTATTAGAAAAATTGTTTCGTATTATAAAAAAAGTGCAACTTACTTACACACTTTCAGTACTAAAGACAATCTGGGAGGATACCAAAGTACTTTTCGATTGGCGATATCGCCGATGGAATCGAAAAAATTTACGAAACTGACATTGACGTTAGATAAGTCATGTGATTGTCACGTGCGAAATATCATTCGTCATTGTCAGTTTTATACATTTTTGACGTTCGCTATAGAATCGCTTTGTAGCGAATGTAACGCCACTGTTCTTTACATTAACATTGAAGTCCTATAGACCTTTTGTACAAATTATAACATTTGACGATTACTAAATTATAAGAAACTAGCTGTTGTGTGCGACTTCGTCCGCGTGGAATTAAAAATATAGCCTATGTTACTCGGGGATAATGTAGCTTTCTAACAGTGAAAGAATTTTTGAAATCGACCCAGTAGTTCTTGAGTTATTTCAATACATACAAAAATATAAAGTTTTCCTGTCTATAATATTATTACAGATACACAACAATTAACTTAATATCATTATCAAAACTTGTACTATTGATATTTCAATAGAAAATTTATAAAATATCAAAAACATTAACGCTATAATGTGTTGTATATCTTATTATAGCGGAATAAACCGCATTTGATATACCGCGCGTTACACAATGAATATTGTGACATGACAATAAAATTGGACAGTTTATTACATAAACGTTTAAACCATTAGTTCAAACTTACCGCATGTCAGTGTTAAAATATATTACTAACTTGACTGACTTTGTTTGTCACAATACTAATCTATACTAATATTATAAAGAGAGAAACTTTGTATTTTTGTATTTTTGTTTGTATTGAAATAACTCAAGAACTACTAGGCCGATTTTAAAAATTCTTTCACCATTAGAAAGCAGCATTATCCCCGAGTAACATAGGCTATATTTAACCACGCGTACGAAGTCGCGCACAACAGCTAGTCAATCATAATATTAGAGCGGACATATTTAAACAATTTCGTCTGTATGTAATGTATGTAATGCATTTCCTAGACATGGTTAACTACAATAGTATATTTTTTTTAACTAAAACATGATTTTTCCATCAGAAACACACGTTTTATGAAATTACTATGGAGTAAAATTTGAAAATATAATTTTCAATACTCCTCCCGTCAGTCGCACTGTCTCCCGAGGGAAGCTGGTAATGAACATATGTCATGTTTACGTACGCTTCCCTCACCTGTTAATTCTTTTAAAAATAATTAACAAACATAACCAATGTGCTCACGGGTTCTGTATTATTTTTACCAAATTTTTATGAAATTACATTATTCTTAGCTATTGTATTCTTCTTGTATTGTATTTATCTTTTCATTGTCGTTGTAGGGGAGAAGTGGCATAAAGATTCAGTTAATATCGCTACTTAAAACTAAAATTACCAACCAATTCCGTTACCAAACTATCGAAAAAATAAAAGTAGCTCTTTCAAAACCTGACACTTTTATGCCACTTCTCCCCTACTCGTATTACATCAGAACTTAGTAAAGATATGTGTAGAGAAATCTACACTAAGGGATTTAAATTATCATTTAAGTAACTTTGAGTGCAGAAATAAGTTTTGTTGGCTTAACCAACGAAGAAAATTGTCTTCATTACTACGCTACGCTAAAGCGAAGAGTAATTGACGAAGATGGCAACGAAAGTATCCAAGAGATAGAAAAAGGAATAGGGGCAGAAGACAAGAAGATAGAAAGATGACCTTAAGAAAATAGCTGGACCCTTATAGACCCGGTTAGCAAGAGAGGAATGCGTGGAATCTCTAGAGGTGGCTTTTGTCAAGCTTTACAACCAGTTGACAATCATTCAACGCAAGTTGGAAATTGGAACTAATTACAATAAATTAGTTTTTAGTATAATTGTAAATACATTATTACAATTATACTAATCAAATTAAAAATATTAAGAGCGTCGGTGGCTCAGGGGTTTTAGCTCTTGACTTGTAAACTGCAGGTCCCGAGTTCGAATCCCGGCATGTACCAATGTGTTTTTCGATTTTCGATTTTCATATGTGCATATTTACCGACGCTCTTAGGTGAAGGAAAACATCGTGATTCAACCTGCACATTTCGGCGAAGAAATTCAAAGATATGTGTATTCACGCAAAATACGCGCTAGTCGTGGAGTTGCGGAAAATGGAGCCCATTATGGGTCAAAACCTTTAACCTTTAACCTTTTTTTAATAAGTTATTAAGCAATATATTATATAGTGGCAAACGAGCAAGCGTCCACCCGAACTCGCTGAAATAGCGAAGCGACCGGTGCCCATACACATCTGCAATTGCAGATACGTTGCCTACCCTTAATCTACGGAGGAGGAGACGCACAGCAAGAGGATATGCTACGAAGTCTACATAACATTTTCATAAAACCATACCTACTTTATAAACCACCAGGAAAAGCAGTATTTGTATTGTTTGAAGGAACCCCATTAAGTATATAGTAATGCATTAAAGTTTCGTTACTTCGCGCCCCCTTTTAATGCATACATTTTTAATAAATTTAAGTGCACCTTCACGTGGATGCTTATAAAATAATGCGGCTTAAATGTAGCGAAGCTTTGCTTGCGTTAAGATTAGGATTAAGGGTGCAGAAGTTTCGCGAATGTACGAGTATTTCTACAAAGAAAATTTAGCAAGTTTAACAATTATGTTAAATTCATTGTTGGACAAGGACAACCTCTGTGAAATAATCATAAGATCAACGGCCGAGTGTTATAACGCTACTCAAAGTTAAGCGTCGCTTAGAATATAAGTGGCGTCAAAATTAAACGAGATCGCCGTACGATTTGGAATTTATTGGACTTAACATGTAAGACGCTCTTAAATATTTGAGTGGCGTTTAAAAATTTGGCCGTTAGTTTGAATCGAAATGCTTTCAAGACAGACAGATATGCAAATCTTAGAAAATGACTTACGAAAAATTATTAATAACAATCGATCACAAGAAACTTTTATTAACTTTCTCGATTTGAGAATTATTCTCATTATTAAGTAAAAACATATTTTTTGTAAATCTTGTGTAAATTCACGTATGAAAAAAAAAGGTTTCCTGGGGAATACCCAAAGCACTTTTCGATTGGGGATATCGTTGATGAAATTGTCAAAAATGTATAAAACTGAGAATGACATTCGATAAGTCATGTGCGTCAAGTGTGAGATATCGAACGTCATTGCGAGTTTCATACATTTTTGACGTTCACTATAGAATCGCTTTTTAGTGAATGTACGTTTGGTAGCCCCCCTGTACCCGGTTTGTATGAAAGTTGTCAAGTATTGCAGGACAACCCAATTATAACTTCCTTATCATGGACCTTGTCAAATCTTTTACAGCCTGTACAAAGTTTAATAACCCGACTCTAAGTAACCGCCTTGATAAAACGGACACCGGAATTTATCGTGACTCGCGAATTTTTTTCGCACAGAGTAATTAAAAGATAAATTAGACATTGCGAATAATTTTAAAATGTGCTTAATTTATGCTTTTATTCGTTTAATTATTGCAGTCAATGTTAAGAGTACAGGGGGTCTACCCAGCGTACCGTTACGAAGCGAAACTATAGCGAACGTCAAAAATGTCTGGAACTGACATTGACGTTCGATATCTCACACGTGACATCACATGATTTTATCGAATGTCAATATCAGTTTCATACATTTTATATTGATTCCATCAGCGATATCGCCAATCGAAAAGTACTCTGGTTAGCCCCACAGATAAACGCTTTTGATAAAAAATTATTAGCAATTACAAGTTAGAAATCTCAATTTTGTTTTAAATATATGGATAAGTATGAAAATAAGAACACCATCTCTTTCGATCTCTAAAAGCAAAAGAGAGAAAACGATATGTTTTAAGACATGTTTTAACAATGGAAACTATGTTTACACCTAAAAAAAAAATAACGACGTGTGTATCATAAAAATCTTAGACTATTAATATATTAAGACCGCTGGCCAGCGTGTCACCGAAAGGGACAAAATATGTAGGACGTGAATATTTCACTGCCACTTTTACACCCGAAAACACTACAACGCACCATATTTATGTGAAATGACATTGCACTAATAGTTCATAATTTGTTTACAATAAGAATTGTTAACTTTTATATTAAAAAAATGGTAATAAAACGCTGACAAAAATGACATTTTTAGCATTGTAAAGCTCTGCCATATAAAAAACCGGCACGCGGGGTAAAACAGAAGATAGTGCATTCTATCTCGTTCTTTTACAAGACATGGAAATAAATCCTTCTTTTTCTTGTGTGAATGAGACAAATATATCCGGCGGTCTATGTTTTCTCTGTCTACGATAAAAATGCATATTTTAACAAACACTCTGCGGTATTAGTTACCTGTGTAAATAATGTAACGTCGAAGTATGTCTAATTAAAAGTTCGAATCCTCCGGGAGAGTGTGTGAGGGTTGGTTGTTTTCAACACGACTGTGTTGATGTTGAAAACATGTATTATACATGTTTTATAAAAAATATGAGTTTTCGCCTTTCCCATTTTATCAAAAACTAGCTGTTGCTCACGACTTTGCGCGCGCTAGTATAAAAAATATAATCTATGTTACTCGGGGATAATAGTTTTCTAACGGTGAAAGATTTTTTGAAATCGGGCTAGTAGTTCTTGAGTTACTTCAATACATACAAAGTTTATCTTTTTATAATATTTGTATAGATACAGGTCGTAGCCTTGTACTCCGTCTGCCCGGTATTAAAACAAAACTTGGTAAGTAGCCTATGTATCCTTCCAGACTAAAGTTCTACATCTATATCGATTACCAATATACGTTAAGTCGTTTTGGAGATACAGTCAAACCTGGCGAGACCTAAATAAGTGAGAAACCTCTATAAGCCAGAGTCATTCTCTGGCCTCGACGACCTACCTCGATATGCGAGAAACTCGGATTATAGAGAAACCTCTATAAGCAAGACAAATATCGCGGTCCCTTTGACTCTCGCTTATTAGGAAGAAGTAACATACAAAAAATACCGACACTGTAATAGATAAACAGTTTTAGAAACTAGAAAATGAAAATAAAATATCGAAAAAGGTTTCTAGTCGGATCCATCACATTCTGAACGGAGACCGAAATGAATGACAACAAAGAGCGGCACCAAATTGCATAGTCACTCACTCAGCGGTGGCACAAAGCAATGCGCTACTTGTCATACCATTTTAAAATCTGTTTGCAAGTTAAACCCAAGAAGATACGAACCTGAGACCATTTTATATTTAATAAAATAAAAAATATCGTGCAAATAAATACCTATTTAATGCGAGAATTAAAGTAACAGCCGATATTGACAAATAAATAAAAATTAAATCACCATTTTTTTTACCATCCGATGGCCCATTACAAGACTTGCTTACCTTTAATTTTTAGTTGACAGCGTTGATCAATTTTTATTGAATTGAATTTCCCGGTCACCACTATACTAGCAAAATACAGGAAATACAATGAGAAGTAGTAGAAAATGTTAAGCCAACATGGGAATAAAAAAAAAACTATATTTGTCTGAAGTTCCCAGTACCAGTGGTTACTTTTAGAAGAATGATTTATGGAATGGTGCAAATGGGTTACCGTAACAGCGGACGTGTGATTATAGAGCGAGGTACAATTATGCATTGCATTTGCACCTCACTTGCTAAATGGAATTCGTTTTTGACGATACATGAACTGACGATAGTGAATTGCAACGTTAGTGTTCAAAATTGCTGTCACTACTGACCTATTTTCAAGACACGTTATATTTTACGATTTGTGTAGCATCATCATAATTAATTGTGTAGCGTCTACCAAGGATCTTACTAATATTATAAATGTTAAAGTTACGATGATTGGATCATCATCATCATCATCATCATCACCATCTCACTATACGTCCCCATCGATGTTGGATGCATGTTGGTTTGGAAGTATCCAAAACGGCTTAACGGGTCTTGGCGTTTGGTGTAGATGTATAATACAGGCTGGAAGAACATATAGGCTACTTACTTCTTTAGTTCCGCGTATATGGAGTCGAAGTTGACAGCTAGTCTAATTATAATTATTTGGTATATCTGATTACGATATATATGAATTCCATTTAGATTTACGCTTCTTCTAACCGAGGTCTTTGCTAACAAGATTTTAGAATATTAAACTGGAGTTTGCAATGCAGATTTGTGGGATGCAAATTTTAATATAGATGTGAGGCACGAAATTCAAACATGTCAGATGGAGAATATTGATTCTGGATGTATTCGTATGGCTTAAGTGCTGCAGACAGCTTTATAAAATATCAAATATTAGAAACCTCTTAAAATTCAATGCAGATGAAAAGTTTTACCTCATTTATGGTAGGTACTATAGGCCTACGTTCAGCAGAGAACGACAATAGGCTGAGATGATGATGATGATAGCAGTTAACCAAACGATTGTGACACCTTTAAAAGTAAAATAATTATTAATCTAGCAAAATCAAAATATTTTAGGACCAAATTATAATGTAACTTTGACTCATCATTTTATTATAAAAAGCTAATATAAATAATGGTTTATTATTATGCCAATGAGATAGCAAAGGCGCATCCTTAGTGCATCAAATAGCTGAGGTTTTCAGATAGAGCTGCCTCTCCCGGTTAGCTGCGGTCGCAGTGTTGCTGAGGCTTTTAGTGAACTTCAAAGCTTTTAGCAAAAATCACCAGACCCCAGGACGCTTATATCCGACCCTAATTCGTATGGAGATGCTATATCGTATCCTCTAGAACTTTCTTTGTCCAAATAAATGCAACATACTTGATACCTAAATATGTACTTAGTTTTTTAAAGATATAATAAGTTATCTATACTAATATTATAAAGAGAGAAGCTTTGTATTTTTGAATTATTGTATTTTTGTATGTATTGAAATAACTCAAGAACTACTGGGCCGATTTCAAAAATTCTTTCACCGTTAGAAGGATACACTATCCCCGAGTATCATAGTATATATTTTTAAATTCCGCGCGGACGAAGTCGCGAACAATAACTAGTGTTAAATAAAATAAATTAAAAAGAATAAAATAAAATAAAAAATATTTTATTTTATTCTTTTTTGAATTATACATAAATAGATTAATAATAGTCGATTAGAATAGGTAAAAAAAATTTAAAAGTTATAATTAAATTGTTAATAAAATAAATATACATTTATATATGGTACTCACTACTGTTAGTATAGCTATAGAAAATTGTAAGTCAACAATAACAACAGAGCAGAAAAGGGTACGGACCGCGTGTCTGTAGTTTTAGTTTTCATAAATAAAAAAAAATACAGTTTTAGTCTCGCGCTACAAATAAATGATAAAACCTACCGTGTTCATAATCATACAATAGTATTCGTAATATAAATGTGGGAATATAAACGCATTGTTATAACGTATAAAGACCGCGCGGTGTTTCCGAACGACCGATCTCAATGCACGGAAACACTTTTTTTGCGCAGCATCGTCTTGTCGCGCTCTATCCTCATACACGCATCTCGCTCTCGCACGCGTTTATTCATCGCACGGTGCGGCAACGCGGCGACCTGCGCCAGTCTCGCGCGAACACGCGTCGGATGCCGAGTGTCTGTATAAAACGTACCAAATACCATATACAAAATGGATAATTTTGATCCAGAACAGCTTATTGCGGCGGTTAAGATACGACCATATTTATACGACAAGAACGCTACGAATTATAATGATAGAACGGCAAAGATTGATGGTTGGATGCAAGTGGCTGAGGAAATTACGGAAAGCTGGATCGACATGGATACGAGAGAGAGAGAATTAAGAGGTGAGCGGTACAAATGTAAACATAGTTATACCACAAAAAGTGGCTTTAAGACTCACTTCTACCTGAATTTTATAACAATATTCAGTAGGTGTTTGATGTCCATCTGATTTAGAATATCTGCGTAAACAGATGTTTACTTGTCGCTATTTCACTTTTAAATCGTTTAATAAAGTAAAGTAGCCGTGCGCAGTAACGCTGCGCCGTGCACCGCCGTCGACTCCGTTGGTGTGAGTGAGACAAGCACAACACAACGCATAGAACAACGTCGCAATTCACAACCTCGTTTAGTCACTATGTCAATGGCAATAGAGTTGAAATTTGTTTGGAATAAAATAACGGCGCGGCAAAGGGACCGTACTCGTATGTCCCTGTATTTAATACGTTAGAATTTATTTGTTTTTATTTTTTTTTCAGCCAAAGAACTACAAAGTAAATGGAGGAATATGAGAGATAACTTTAGACGTGAAATAATCGATAAACAAAGTGACCGCGATGGTTTAAAGAAGAAGAGGAAATATAGATATTTTCAGGACTTAATATTTTTGCTTCCACAATTTAAAAATAGATATAATATATCAAAATTCGTACCGCCAAATACAAAAGATAATGATGTAGAAATCACTGATAGTACATTGCCTTTTAATAAAAAGCGCGGGCGAAGATTTGCAGGTTTAAGGAATGTACCAAATAAAGCACGCAAGACTCAAGAACCAACTGTCAACAAGATTCAACCGAAGGCAACTACCTCATGGTCAGAGGAAAATGAGGTGAGAGATTTCTGCAGATCCCTTGTACCATCATTATCAAAACTGGATGATGAAGATAGACTATCAGCGAAGATAGAAATATTGAGTGTCCTCCGCGGCTTCTCGATTCCTAAACATTTAAGGATTAATACGAATATCATGGGAACACCAGCATTTAATACATTCCAACAGTCTTCAAATATGGAATCGATGCAAAGTCAAATGAACCCATTATCGCCATTACAAGCTACTCAAAATTCCCCTGTACAAACTCATACACATCCCACCCCGGAGACAAGCTTACCTTACGACGTTGATATAAGTCATATAAAATCAGATGTGAACGACGCTTAATAATTATAAAGAAAATAGAAAACGTCTATGTTAAGATTTTACAAGTACAATCAAACTTGAAGCGAGAAACCTCTATAAGTGAGAGTCACTCTGTGGTCCCGACGAGCAACCTCCAGAAGCGAGAAACTCGGTTTAGCGAGACAAATACCGCGGTACCTTGGACTCCTATCCAGGTTCGGCTGTGTTAAGATTTAACAAATAAACATAGGTTAATTTAAATACTCGTATTATAATTCAGTGTTTAAAACAAGTTATGTAAATACAAAATTAAAATCATTTAAGTACCCTTAACTGGCTTATTTACCAAATTACATTTAAGAAGTTACACCTCAGTTAAAAACGAATCTTGATTACTATCCAAATTATTTTTTTTAATATATTAAAGTGTAGAATTTCATACTTTAAATTTACTCTAAGAGGCTCCCAGTGACCACTTAATAACTCTAAGTGCGTCAATAATTTCTAAACACCTATAAAATATTCAGTTTTAGTCTAAACACAGGTCTCAGTTAGCTGGTGACCGCAGCATACACGCTTTTAGCGAAGGGCTTTTAACAAAAATCAAATGCAGGCTCGGCTCGAATTTCAGCGACACGCTTGCATACATCCAGTTAACTACACACCTACAAATATAGTGTCAATAGTGATACGATAATATGTTCTAGTTTCTGGAATTCTAAAAAATAATCGTAACCGCTGACTTTAGGACAAGGTTTTACCAAGGGAAGTGCTCTGAAGAATTGTTTAGAACAATTCCTGCCGCCGAGTTCCGTCATCGGACGAGTTGACTGACCGCCAGTTTCTACCCGCACCACCTCGATGGCTGGCAATCCTCTACAGTGCGGTTTTCGCGTATCTTCCTGCCTCGTACAGACGCAATGTGGAATGGTCTGTCCTCGGCGGTATTTCCAAACCCATACGACTTAGGGTCATTCAAGAAGCGAGCTTATCACCACCTCAAAGGCCGGCAACGCAACTGTCGTTCCTCTGATATTGCAGATGTCCATGGGCGTCGATGATCACCTCCGTGTTCCCACTGCTCGTTTGCACCATGCCTCGAACGATTAAAATAAAAATTAAACAAAATCGTTCTTAGGTAAGGTAAACACTATAACTAAAAGGCAAGTCAATGACCCAAAGTATTCTAGATTTGTGTGCAGAATGTTTAAAAAAAGGTAAAGACTTTTTCATAAGTTTAACCAGTCTGATAAAGACGGTAAAAATACATTAAATGAGATTACAAATGATTTGTTAACCTAACGATAATAATGAAGATAAAAACTCAAACTTTTTCAGAAATTGTTAGAAACTAAAATAATTTAGTATGTACTTTATTTGTGCTTTGAAAGCATCTAATACCAGTTTTTCATATCCCGGCCGAGCTTAGCCGACGCTGTGAGACGCTAAGCAAGCCAAATGAAAAATTTGGAAGTTTAATATTCATTTATTCTTTTGACCGGACGGCAAAGAATACGACCGAAATACCGGCTGAAAAGCTAAGCATAGAGTGGATTAGATCCATGCCTTTTATTTTCTAAAAAGGTGGGTAGATTCAAATATTATAGTTAGATGCGCTTTGACGAAAATGTAAAAAAAAATCTAAACAATCTTTGCCTACAAAAGTTTGCAGAAAGATTGGTTCTATTCCATGAAAAAGTCCAAAGTATTCGTGTTAAATTATTAATGTACCCTCATCTGAGAGGAAATGCATGTTGTATATAAAGCGGTGCTTTCGCCACGATTCAGAATCGACTTAACATCAGTTTTTAATACTTGGCTTTGTTTAAGCCGGGCTTAGCTGCTCGCTCAGATGTTCCAAAACTCGAACGATGAATCTCATGGATTTATCGCAGTGTTTATTCATCACAAGTAGTAGAACGAATTTTTGACCCGTGTATTTAATTTTTTATTTACCAGTACGGGAAAAAAGACTGAATAAATGTTTTTTTTCTGATGAAACCTAACAATCACTTTCTATTACAGTAAACATTATATGAAGAGGAATTATCCTCTTGCTGTGCGTCTCCTCTTACGTAGATAACGCAACGGGTAGGCAACGCATCTGCAATTGCAGATTTTTGTGGGCAGTGTCGCTACGCTATTTCAGCGAATCCAGATGGCCGCTTGCTTGTTTGCCACTTTATAATATAAAAAAAAACTGTATTGGTTGTAAAAGTTTTTTTTTTAGGTTTAAATAGCTTTGCAAATTATGTAATCGTAGTTTTGAATTAATTAAAAAGTAACGAACTAAACAAACTAAAATTAACTTTTTCTATTAAAAAATCTGAAAAATGGTAAGTGATTTTGTCGTAATAGTGATAGTGATATAGTTATTTCACTTGTAGAGCTCTAAGTGCTAGGGTTGCCTCAGTAGGCCGCGTGGCGCTGGTCGCAGCCCTACCGCCGCCCTGCTCAGGGCTCGCATTGTGACCGGAATATTTTCTGGCATTATCATGCGCGTGATCTGAATACCGGTTGGGATGCAATTTACAAGCGATAAGCGATTTTATTAATAGCTGTCAATTTTAATGTACTCCGGGAATTCCTTCCAATTATCTGTCTCCGTTTTTTTCATAGTTACAATTTTAAAACCACGCAGAAAAGCATCAGCTTGTAGTAATATACTTTTCTTTGTAAATTATTTAGCATACAATATTACTTGAAAGAAGAGCTTTCTGTGGGTCAAAGAGTTTATAAAATCTAGTGGGATTACCCAAAGTACATGCGCTACAAAGCGATTCGATAGCGAATTTCAAAAATGTATGTAACTGACAATGACGTTCGATATCTCACACGTGACAAGTACAAGACTTATCAAATATCATTGTCAGTTTCATATATTTTTGTCTTTTGATAAGCGATATCGCCAATCGAAAGATACTTTGGATAACCCACCAGTAGTTTCTAATTTAAATTGAAACAAACGATACAAATAATTAATAGTATTGAAATTCTGATCGCTTCAGCCTATAACTTGTACCATTAGTAAGCTATCGTACATATTTTCTCTTCTCGCCTCCGACGCGTGTGATTGGTTGGGTTGTGAGAAATTCTCACTGTTGTATAAAACACGGCAAATTTCTAGTGCCCATGCTTAATAGAGCTTCCATTAAATTTAATTTTCTTTGTATTATTTGTAGCATTTTGTTAAATTACTGTAATTTATTTCTCTAAATGTTGCCTTACAACTAATTTCTGTTTCATCGTATTTATTTTTAGAACTTAATCCTACTAATTCTTACTACTCGTAATATTATAAATGTAAAAGTGTGAAGGGATGGAAGTTTGTTTGTTGGTTTGTTTTTATAAGAAAAGGTGACAAACGAGCAGCGGGAACTTCTAAATGGTCATCGACGCCCTGCGACATCTGCAATACCAGAAGAACCACAGACGCGTTGCCGGTCTTTGAGGAGGTGATACGTTTCTTGAAGGACCCTAAGTCGTAGCGGTTTAGAAATACCGTCGACAACAAACTATTCCGCTGTTCGACTGTACAAGGCAGGAAGATCACCAGAATGCTAAAGACTTCTCGATGAAATTGAACAGATGTAGTACATAGACTGAAAGAAAAAAGGCTACTTTCTAAGTCTACTAATCTCTCGACGGAATCGCGATTGACAACTAAAATTAGTAATAAATTATTTCTTTAAAGTTAAAACAAAGTAGACGAAAATTAAATCTATTCAACCCTCTTCTTTAAGAAACTTTTGTCATAAAAATATGTATCTGTTACGTTTCGCATGCTAATTACCTTTCTCTTCAGGACTTTTGAACGGCGTAACTGAAATTATCAGAATAATTGTTGTTCCCGTTGAGAAGTTGGCAACACACGTTCACGAGAACAAAGGCATTGCACGCTCATTTGTTTAAGTTTTGAGAAGGCTCCAATCAGTTTTCAGTATCATACGTGGTATAATTTGTGCAGGTTTTAAAAAGAAAACTCTTATTTATATAGTTGGTTATAGGATTTTAGACACTCGGATTATAGCTTGATTCTGAAAACTCTATAATCTTAGAATTAGCTGCCGGCAACACATCTGCGCTTCCTCTGGCGTTGCAGATGTCCATCGACGTCGGATCAAATAGGGGATCTGATGCTTATTTATCCCTTTTTTTAATAAAAACAAGGATTAAACCCTAGTGATCTATACTAAGGGTCACATTTAGTGACTAATTAGCGATTTTAGGTCCAACATTACAAGTCATAATGATTTACAGGTCATTATGAAAGAAATAATTACTTTTACAATAGTGGAACATTCCAGAAGGGACGTTGCAGTGAGGGTGCTTCAGTGGAGGTCGACGCGCGACATATGGCCAGCGGAGCACGTTTCGCAACTTTCCTACTCACAAACAGCCCCCTTATTTACACAGACCTATGAATTTTATAGACATGACAGTTAACAAAATAATATAGGTCTACTTGCGGTCTGTTTTTGACATCGTAGCGTATATGGACAGGGAAAGAGTAATTAATATTTTATGATAGTAAACGAAATGTGCAATATTTACAGACGTTAAGGATATATTTCAAGAGACTTGAGAAAACAGCACTTGTGTATATTTTCACGGTCGGTCGGTGGAGATGAAATTGACCACATTTGAAAATAAGCTCCTGATTTCCATTTATTCGTAAATTATAGTACTCTGTGTCTTTGAAACTAAAAATAAATAAATAAAATGTCCTATCTAAACTATTCTAATATCTATGGTAAAGAATAAATGAGGCAGCCGTATCCTAGCTTGATGCAACACTACGTAGCACTGTTTCCCCAACAAACATATATTCTGAGAAAAATCCTTTGCGACGTGCAAAGTTTTCAGTCCTTGTGGACTCGGATACCTGAGCTTTGTTCTCGACTGTTCTATAAATCGGGATCACAGTCGCCAACTAAACAAAGTGCAACTAAAAGATCATTTAGCGAGATTATTTTGCAGTTTGAATTCTCTTGTAATGTCTTAAAGTTATTCTACAATTTGTTACAGGTTGACACGATAATGTTTATTTGTTTGTATAATATTTTAACTACTTATGTAGCAAAGAAAGTTTCTTCCTTTATTGATCTCTGGTTTTCTATGCTATCGTTGGTAATAGGAAATTATGGCTATTAACATTGATAACCTATTATAATACTAAAATCTTCGTTATTGCTATATTTCTAGCCACGCATATTATTATTTATTAAAACGAGAGTGACGATAAAGTAATTGAAATACAAAATATCGTTTACCAACCTGACAGCTCGTCATAATTCCGAATAAAAATATAAAAACTCTTCGGAATACCGCAGCATATTTCAGTGGTTCTCGGCCGAAAAAAAAAAGTAATTCGAGTGGCAACTGGCAACACCAAGAGTGGCGGAATGAAAAAAGTTCATTCATCCGAGCGCAGCTGGAGAGGGCGGCTGGCTGTTTGCTTAGTACTCGACGACGCCCGCAATGAAGACAAGATACTATTCCTTTCCTAAGTTATGCAACTTGGATTTATTATGTTGCCTTTATTTTGACTGAGATTAATTTCCATCCAAATATAAAAAAAACATAGTGTAACGTTTCAATCCTTGGAGTATATTATGGCTCAACCACACACAGCATATATCGATTCGTATCCAACACGCACACCACATCTTGTAGGTACAAAGTGACGTCTGACACTACTGTCAACATGGCGTGATGCCTGAGACACCCAGAGACATAATAGGCTATAGGCTATAGGCTATTCCTAGGTATCTAAGAAGTCCTAAAACTACTAACAGAGGTGATATTTGTATTAAGTAAAACACAAAGCAACTTTGCTTTTTTCCTGTTAAAATAATAATAGGTAAACAACGAAAGACTCAAAAGCTTCTACTTAATAAATAATAATTAGTCGGATCTTTCAGCTGCAACTAAAGCAATGTTTTGTAGCATCTAGAAAATATTCAAAGAAGTTCTTAGTGTTAACTATTTATTCATTAAGACGGTGGGGATCGAGTCATTAATACGAAGCTGTCTGCGGCCGTTCCGCTCAGACTGAAGCAAATACTCTAAAGGAGCGTAGAACATTTAAAATGAAAGGATAAAAAATGTTCTTCTGTGGTTTATACAAAGCTCAACGATACTTCCTTTTAAACTCTCTTCTTGGTATCTTTACTATGTTAAAACATTTATTATATTGATAAACAAAACACTGTCTAATTTGGTACATACAGAATCGTAGTTTCTTGATGAGAATGCCTATCATTGTAGGGACGATGTTTCCGCAACTACAAGACTGTCGCGTATTTTGCGTAATTTGAACCCTATAGCGAGCTTCTATTCGTCATCATCATCTCCATGCCGTTGTCCTACTCCCGTAGGGTCGGAGCACCAGGTTTGTATCCTCCACTTTAATCTATCCTCTGCAATCTCAGTCGTCACACCCTTGTTTATCATATCACCTTTCTAGGCCTAATCCTTATTGCAAAGCTTCTATTATAGCCCCAAAAATTATGGTAAGTTGCATCTTAAAGTTGAAGGAAACAAACAGTGACTGGAAGATTGAAATTATTTTTAATATAGCATCTGCGCATCTTTCGCGCCTCGACGACCGCGCCGGCTGACGACGCGCTCCGTTGCCTCGTCGCACGTGTGATACTCGCTTTATGCTGTATTAAAATTAAATTCAAAGAATTACTGCATGTATAACACCGTCTTTTTTATAATAGAAAGTGGCCACTTGGATTTGGTGAAAAATACAACGCTACCGCTGCCCATAGACATCTGCAATTGTAGATGCGTTGCCTATCCTTAATCTACGAAGGAGATGCACAGCAACAGTCTAACAACTAAAGATAGTTATTATGGCATAAGCGCATTGTTGAATAAAAAACTTATGAAAAGGATAGTATTAAATTAAAATAAACCTTTGTCGCTTCTCCCATTATACAAATATCATGATATTTTGAAGAGATGCACTCCTATTAGCACCAGTATATAAAAAACTAAATATTAAGTATGTAAAAGAATAGTTTAAATATGAAAAAGGCTTTATAAAACGTCAAAGGAAACTATAACCTAGCATAATACATGATAAAGCTTTATTAACTCTGGTGGAACCGACGAGGCCCTAGAGAGAGCCCAGCGTAACATGGAACGGGTGTGGCCGATCCTAACTTTACAATTTACATGGGCCCCTTGAGATTCCGTTCGGATTTACTCTGTCGATGACATTATTGATATGACGTACAACGTTGGTAACTAAAATAGACCTACTACCTTTATAGCGATAAGATTTTTTGGTGACAATTATTATTAACCAGCGACCCGCTTCTGCTTCGCAAACCTGATACTAAATACACTACAGAAAAACTGTGAACGTTGTATTTAATCGCCATACTAATAATAATTGCACCCGTACGAAGCCGCGGCGAGTCGCTAGTTAATAAACCTTCCTCTTTAGTCACTCTCTCTATTAAAAAACGCATCAAAATCCTTTGCGTAGTATTAAAGATTTAAGCATACATAGGGATATAGGGATTGAGAAAGCGACTTTGTTTTATACTATGTAGTGATAATTTTTGTTACCCATTAGTAACAGATATCGGAGCCACCATCGCAATAATAATTTTGTATAGTCTATCAAACAGTGGAAGTTTACGTAAAAACACGAAAATGCCTATTCTTAGTACTGCAAAACGTAGTTAGCTAATTAAACAAGTGACTGTAACTACCAACGTAAACCGGTGACAATCTCAATGTAGGCTCGCAAAGCTGCATATCAATCGTGCTGGCGAAGATATTGTGAGCACACGAGAAATAAAACATTCCCTGCATAGAGCCGCGTTCGCTAGGCGTGGCCCAGAGCACAGCATGTAGCGTTTAAAATGCACAACTCAAGATTTTTCCTTCACTACATAAAACGCCCTTGTTTCATTCTTTTCTTCTTTAACAACACTCAAATATTACCATAATTGACAAAACACAGCACCATCTTAACAGCAGCAATTTAAGAATCAAATTGGCCTACCCATTCAATTCAATTGCCTGAGCACGGCCCGCTTTGCGGAAAATTCTGCGCCCCCCTTTGTCGAGTATTGATAGTTTTATTTTAGACCTATTAATCATTGACTGACTACTTAGCATCTATGTATTATTAATACTTTTCAAAACATCAAAGTTTGCATGTGAATAATTTAATACATATTGGTACATTGATATGCTACTCGTAAATCGCGTGATCTTAATACTTGTGGCACACGACGCAGTTACCGCGTAACGTACAGATGCGGGGCCGGCGCGCATAACGAATGTCCAAACACTGAATAGCTGATGAACAATTTGCATACGTGAATCGCTATAAATTACGGTGACATCGCTCTATATCTAATGTGGGACATTTGTTACATCGAATTATCCCTTTTTGTTGCATTTTCTTTTACTTATTTCATAATACGAGTAGTACAGAGTAAACTTTCCCTACTAAAAAAATGCGAGGTGCTAAATAAAATCCGCTGCTCGTTTGTCCCCTTCTCCTATAAAATTAAAAAAATAAGAGAAAATATAAAAAATGTTTTAGATTTTATTAACTGACGCTGCCGAATATTTTGCGTACTAAGAAATATTTTTACTAAAGCTAAATAGTGCATATTTTCTTAATTCATTTATACGATTGAAACAGAGAAAAATATATTATTATGTGTTCGTCGGTTAATTGTGGTCACCCTAACTTAGATCGGATGTTAGTAACATTTTCATTGATTGAAATGTCCTGCGTTTGGTGATCGCGCTAAAACAACATGGCCGACAACGCTTTCAGTACTCAAATAATAAACTGTTTTTAAGAGTTTGTTTGTCTGTTTTTTATTGAATAAACATGCAAAAATATAAGTAAAAGTCACATATCTAACAATAAACAGTAGTCCGTTTTACCCCATAATTGTGTTTGCCTTACAAACTTAATGTATCCCTTCAGCACTTAAATCCAATTTTACGACTTCTTTATACGGGATTGTGGAGACGTGGCCAATAAGGGAGAGAGTATAGTGTTAAGAAAATGGTTAAATAAAGAGACGAAACCTAACCCGCAAAATACGTCCCTGATCTTACGTGTTAGAGGTGAACGAGAGAACGGCAAAAAAAAAACAAAATATATGAATATTATTACAAAAGAAGTTTGTAAGTAGTTTTAGAAATACCACCCTATAAATTCTAACTGGTATTGTTCAAGAGTCAATTAAATATTGATCATGCTATCAAAATAACTAAAAAAAAAACAGTTTACCTGGCGCCTTAAGTTAATAATAATAAAAGCCTTTATTCACTGACCATTAAAACTTACATGCTATTTTTATAAAACAGTAGTATTATTATATAAACTAAAATAAACTAACTAAATTAAACATTACAAACTAGAAAAAAAAGCACAAAATACAATATTTACAAATAGCCACGCTAGTCAGGGTGTCTGTCGACATAGGCCTCCCCCAATTGTTTCCACGCCTCTCTATCCTTGGCATACCTTCTCCATCCTTTTGGTAGGTCATCCTCCCATCTTTTGACTTGGGCACCTCGTTGCCTTTTCCCGTTCCTCGGATACCACTCCATTACATCCTTCGTCCATTTTCCTTTGTTAGTCCTCATTATATGTCCGCTCCAATTCCATTTATGTTTTCTTATTTTTTGTAGTACGTCACTGACCTTTGTTCTTTTCCTTATTTTTGAAGTCGTCCAACGATCCCGGAGTTTTATGTTAAGCATGCTTCTTTCCATGCTGCGTTGACAAACTGCTAGTTTTTGGTTGTTTTTGATCGTCGCTGGCCAAGTTTCGCAACTGTAAGTAAGACGCCTTAAGTTAGACTGAAATGAATAAAAATGCATTTAGATTAATAAATATGATATAATCACATAATTGGTTAATATAATTAGGTACTTCACTAAAATTCTATTCGCATTTGTTATAAGCGTGTTATTTAAATCGCTATCAAGTCTAATGTAACCCCACCCTATCATAGAGAATTTCGTTTATAATTTTAGATCGCTCGACCACTAAGCTTATGGAGGATTTTCTTTATCGTCGGCTTCTATAATGTTTATATGTTGAATCTTTGCTAGTTCCGGTGATATAGCTCTTGATTTATTATTATGGAGTCTATGGTCAATATAGACAAGAGGTTCGAGGGCTTTTAGGATAAGAGGGAAATGGTTAAGCTGGTGCTAAGATATCACCAGGCTTTGAAGGTGTCATATGTTTTATTTAGAATTTAATTATATTAGAAATTTAATTAAGATCAATAATTTTGGACAATCCAAATGTACATTCACATTTAAAAGTATATAAAGTCATACCTGTATAAGCGAGGAAAGTCTATAGGCGAGAGTCATTCTCTGTTCCCGACGGTGGTCTCTGCTACCTCCATAAGCGAGAAACTTGGATTAAGCAACCTCTCTAAACGAGACAAATATCGCGGTCGCTTGGACTCTCCAGATTCGTTTGTACCTTCTTATTCTTATAGTATGTTATTTAATTTTAATATCACGAAATATTTTTCAGGACAATCATTTTCATTTGATCTTATCAAGCGAGAAAATACAATTTGCAATAACCCAATTCTTAATATCAAAAATGAAATAATTCACTTCCGAAATAAAAGAGAAACCGTACAAAATCGTAAAAAATACGATCAAAATAAACATCATTAGCGTGAGATAAAACGTTTATAACGTACAGACAGATTTGATGAAATTTCCGGACGCTCTCCGTACAAGTCGTTCACTGACCGGATATTACGACGGACCGACTGACCGAATGAAACGGGTCACGGCTGGGGGACATTCACTCATTCAAATAGACATTGATGACTTCGCAAGACGTTAGTGTGTTCAAATCACATAGAGATCAAGTCGGGAAGTTTTATCTGCTAAAATGTTTACATATACTGCCTGTAGTGTATTGGCTATGGTCTGGTTGTCTATGAGTGTGTGCTGGACACGCCATGATGACAGTCGTGTTAGACGTCATGCCAGCGAGAGGCAGTGCGCGTGTTGGGTACGATTATAGACGTGGTCTAGTGATGATTAAGCCATAATATACCCCTAGAACTGGAACGTTACACGGCCGAACTTTAAATCGCCACTGAAATATTTAAGAGCGTTTTACATCTTAAGTCGACGCTTTAACTTCAAATTCTACGACGATCTTGTTTAATTTTGATGCCACTTAGATTTTAACGACACTTAAATTTGAATGGCGTTTGAGCAATCACAAACAAAACACTTAAATTGAAACGCTAACTTTCGAGAGAACGCCGAGCACTAACCGCAAACTAAAAGGTCGATTATTTCTTGAAATTCAGACAACTTCGAGTGGTTTATACATACGATATATTGTTGCAAAGATGTTTGTGCTCTCTCATTTGGAAGCAAGACACAAAACCACAAAGGTATTTTTAAATAAAAAGTTCAGCGCAAAGAGTCTATGCAAGCGAGTGGATTGTCGGCAGAGGGTAGACATAAAAAATGTGAACCAATTTTACTCGCAGCCGCAGACTGCCATGAATATTAACCATTTTCCGCCACGCTCGTAGATTAAGTTTATTTCAATTGTAGAAGAGACACACAATTGTAAAGCAAAGACTATTTATGGATATAACATAATGAAATAATTTTAAAATCAATTTTGGCTTTATTTTTTATAATAAAAAACTTGTAAAAACCTACTCTTTGAGTACAAATAAGTGTTGGAACATCAAAGGTGAAAGGCGGTACTTCAGCTGTAAAATTTTCAACGCACCAGGATACTATTTCAGACGAGTAGCAAGGCATTTAGTTTTTTTTTTTTTTTAAACGTCAGGAAATGCATTTAGGCACCTCTACGCCGGGCGTGCAATGGCGTAGAGAGTGTGGGACTCGCCGGCCACAGAAGGTGACCGTAATACCCACTAAAACCTGACGGCCCTCACACGTATTACGGCGGGGTCGTGGGCACTGTTTAACGTCCACGACACAAGGCATTTAGTAACTAAACGTGTCCGAACAGCAACATTTTAGTAGAGTAGATTAGTAAATCCTTTGTTCGGATACTTGCTATTTGCTACTCGACTGAAATCCTATCCTGGTGCGAACAAGGTCTTTGTGTCGCCCACAAATAACGCGTAATTTTCTCAGTCAATTACAAGCATTGAGCGTGAACTCTTCGGAGACAAAATGTAGAGATCATATCATATTCATTCGAACAGACGAATTTTATATTAATCGTTGAATAAAAATCTAAAAAACAATCAAATTAAACTTACTAATATTGTAAACGCCTAAATTTGGATGGATTTATGTTTAAAGGTATCATCAGAACGGCTCGACGGATCTCGAAAGACACAGATATAGATCAGTCTGAAGACATAGGCTTATTAAGTATTTATTAAATTCCCCGCGAACAGAGTAGCTGTCGGCTTGTATATAGATAAAGATAAAGCAAACATTCCGTCCAGATGTATGTATTTCTATTTCACGGTAACAAATACTATAATTATTATTTAACTTATGTCTGTAATAATATTTCTCGGGTAATTCATGTTCAACACGCCATTCACGGCATGCGTTCGTGTCTCGAACTAATTGTACGCAGGTTGTAATTATATTATCAATATAGAGAGCTATTTAATACGAGAATAGCTGCACGATTCAAGCAGATATAACTTACCTAGTTACCGTGTTAATGGTATCGTTAATACATAAGATTAGTAGACGGTAGGTTAAGTAGAAATCTTAACAATGGTAGAGCCCGCTTCAACATCTCCGCACGAATTGTCCGGCTCGCCCGGTGAAATACCACGACCACACTGAAAACGGGCGTCAAATGGAATTCTTTCCGTATTTCGTTTGATGAGTATGGTGCCGATCGTCTAATTTTAGTCCACTTTCCTTTCCTATTCTTTTCTTATAAGGAAACGATGGGAAGAGGAAGTGGATATGATAGGGGATACGTATAGGAAGAGGAATTATCCTCTTACTGTGCCTGTCCTCCTACGTAGATTAAGAATACGCAACGCATCTGCAATTGCAGATGTCTATGAGCAGCGGTCGCTTCGCTACTTCAGCGAATCCAGGTGGGCGCTCGTTTGCCACTTTATAATATTAAAAAAAGAAACTAATATTATAAATGTGAAAGTTACGATGGATGTTTATGTGAAAATATCTACCAAACGACTTACAAGATGTCGAAGAAATTTTGCACAGTAGAACATGTGTTCTTCCTGACTATGATTTTGTTTCCGAGCAGGCGGAATCGCGGCCTACGGTAAGTAAACAATACTAAGTATTAGTATGTCACGCACATCAGTCATAACTCCCAGTTTACAGAAATCATCTCAAAGCAATTCAACGTTAGAACCGGACGAACGGGTCAGCTAGTTTATAAAATTACACATCTTTCTCAAAAAAGAAGCACGTACAAAATATATTTCAACTACGAAATTTTTTGATCATAAAACATTATTCCCTGCTACGTCACCACGGTGCGTAACTACAACCCATGATTTCTCAAAGGGATGTTTGCTGCTACGCCGGCGCTACGGTCGACTCTGCAAGCCTACGAACAGCTACGCGAGAGCTACGCACGACTTCACTTTTTGACCGGAATACCTTCGAATACGTGACAAGAATAAATAACGTTTGGCCCAAGTTACAAAATTACTCCAACTGCTTTAAATGTTTATTTCTCAGATAATTAAGTTAAATAAAATGTGTATATACTTTCAAAAATATATATTTACTTAAATACAAAAAAAAGAGATCTATACTAATATTATAAAAAGGAATACTTTGTATTTTTGTATGTGTTGAAATAACTCATAACTACTGAGCCGACTTCAAAAGTTCTTTCACCATTAGAAAGCTATTATCCCCGGGTAAGGTAGGGTATACTTCTTAATTTTACGCGGACGAAGTCGTCAACAACAGCTAGTATTTAAAACCAAATAATTATTCTGGCATTACACTCATTATCGTACACTTGCGTGGAAAATATATATGATCTATTCAAAAACATACTTAGAATGATAACTGTCGCTACCATCTTAATACTTGTACCATACCCTCACAGGGTCGGCGGTATGTTTTTTCACCTCGATGATTTTCAGTCAGATCTCTTGTTGATCTGAGAACGCCAAATTTTTAGCCCCTACGTGCTTCAGTTTTCTAATATTTTGGGTTATTTCAGTTTGTTGTTTCCCATCCCTATTGTTAACAAGGGTGCGAATTTGATTTCGGCGTATCAAATAAGAAAACAATATAATATTGTTACATTAAAAAAAAAATCTACGATGACAACGAAATTTTTCTCTCTCTGTGCCTCTTCGGTGCTGAAGGTTGGCCATTAACTTCGCATATGAGTCCCGATTTTGTGCCAGGCGAAACAACTCTTCGGCGGACTTGATGCCGGTCCATTCCCTGATGTTGCGTAGCCAGGACTTTTTCTGCGTCCAGCACGTCTCTTCCCTTCAATCTTGCCCATAATTACTAACTGCAGCAACTTGTACCTCTCATGCCGGAGCAAGGGACCATTTTTATGAGCTTTTCGGAAAAAAAAAAAGCCAACGTCACGCGGTGTTCCCAGGCGGTCACCCATCCAAGTACTGACCGCGCCCGACGTTGCTTAACTTCGGTGATCGGACGAGAACCGGTGTGTTCAACGTGGTATGGACGATGGCAACAATCCATTTTAATTTTAGTATGATATTTAAAAAAGAGATATAATTAATTTAATAAAATAAAATGATTATTACACTATAATAATACCAGACACCGTATTTATACATAACTATTTTAATTATTATAAATCTATATTAAGAGTTGTAGTTTTCCACAATTTTGTGCATTTCCTTTTTTTCCATTTAAAATCCCAAAAATTTTATATTTTCTATCATACGTTTTTATTCACATTTTAATTAATTCCATTATAAAAACAAACAAGTTTGAAATAAATAACATAGATCAAGCAGCGCTAGAATCTACATGGTTATGGAGAAATTCCATTTCGCGTTGACGTCTCATCGCCGGGATGGTCCCCTGAAGACTCCTACATAACTGTACTGTGAACGTTCATACAATTGTTTTCCTTCACAAAAATAACATTTTAGGCTATGTTTAGTAATTTTATGCATAAAAAATCTTCGCTTCTATTTTACGAAAGACACATAATTGAAAAAATAAGTTATTATTAGCTATTTATTAGTAAGGGCCTATTAAAAACAAGACATAACTAATGCAATAACATCACTTACTTCTAAAAAAATCTAATGTTAATATAAAAAAATCTGTCTTCTGATTTTGCGTAGATTTAATTTCAGATTAATGAGGGTAGTCGAACAACTAAGCGCCGCGGTCTCGAACACCGGCTCAAATCATCACTCTTGCATCGTCCTTCGACCCGCACGGACGCCCGGTAAGCAATTAAACCTAGATAACAATTAAACAAAATGAAAAAGTATAGATTTTACGAAACTGTTAATTCTACGAAGTAAGACACTGCTCCAAATCTCATAAGAGAATAGTCGAGTATTTTCAAATGCAGATTTCATATTTACGATAAATTTTAGAAGAAAATCTCATAAGAGCAGAGAAGCGGCTGGCCGGACGCAGCCGGTCAAACGCTTTCATATCCGGTCTCCACCCGGTCAAGTGTAACACAGTGACTCCGAAAATACTAAAAAGATTAATGCAAATTTTAAAAATTAAAGAGCACTAGTCGTTCAATAGCAACTAAGGGTTTCGCTCATTGTAGACAAACTATGAAATATCTACACTAAGCAACTGTTCATCTTACCTAGTAACATTCACTTATTAGTGCTTGTACAGTGTGTAATGAGCAATTTAACAAGCTGATGAGCTATTTTTTATTCTCCACGAAGTAAAAAGTATGTGGCAAAATCTCCAGGATTATGACGTCGTTGTCATTTTGTTGTTCCCGGATACCACGATATGCTATGTCGCCACCGTCTACATGTGTAAATTACTATTATAGTATTATATTATCTGTGCTTGTGGCAACAAATAACATGAAAACAAAATATTTATCCCGCCATTAATAAAACAAACAGATTGATCGCAAGAGAAACGGGAAGCGACTTAATTTTTAATTAGCAACATTGAAAGGGTCTTTCGACCCTAGGACGATGGAAGACTGATTTTTTATGCCACTTACATGACCGCGTCTGTTAGTTAGTTGGATACCCTCATTTATTAAAAAAAAGGTCGAATTAAATAATAAATGTTCATAAATACTTACTAATACTGAATAATACTTTGGTAGATAAATAGACAAACAGAGATTAAACAAAATAAGATAATAGGAAGTTTTTAAGTCTTTCCACGTTACAAAAATTAGTTAATATGATTTCAAAAATATTAAAGACATGTGGATGTATTAAATTCCTTCAGAATTATAGATTGTGCGTTTTAAGATCGTTTTTCGCAGCAAGCGTCCAGGCGGCGAATATGCTCGGAGCCGTTGAACCGGACGCAGCTGGTCAAAAGGCCCTCATATCCGGCCTACCCGGTCAAGCATATTACGGCGGTTTGAAGAAAAATCTTTGCAACTCTCGTCCAACGGCAACATTATTGCTATTACAGAAATTTATTTGAAAGACAATGAGTTATTTTTTATTATTATTTAACAATAACTACATCTAAATCATAATGTTTTGCACTAAATCTTCTTATTTATTGGATTTCATTGCAAAAAAGATGTCAAAAAAGCCAACGTCACGCGGTGTTCCCAGGCGGTCACCCATCCAAGTACTGACCGCGCCCGACGTTGCTTAACTTCGGTGATCGGACGAGAACCTGTGTATTCAACGTGGTATGGACGTTGGCGACATAAGAAACAAATTTAAATATCGGATTTTTAGTAGAGCGATAATTATTTTAATAAAATAAAAGAATTATTACACTTTAATCATTACAAGACAAGGTATTCATCCTTAAAAATTTTAGTTATTATCCATCTGTATTGAGAGTTTGTAGTTTTTCCACAATTTTATTTCATTTCGTATATTTATTTCCTACTCTACTTGCATATTACCGCCGAAGTATATCAGTAATATTTATTAAACTACATAAGTTTTTAATTTTTCTGGACCTTAAATAATTTATGTTTTAAAACTGCCCTCTATGTAGTAATATCGAAACTTCTTTGTCGACATTGCTTTAAACGTTTTCATTTTGCGTTTGCTTGTTTTATAATACTATCAACAGATGGCACTTTGTTTAAAAAAATATCAGAAGTAAAAAACAAAAAATCAATTACTTCTCATTACATCGCGGTCATGGGACACAAACATTTTTTTTTAAATTATAGATAATTAAAGTGTAAGATGTGATATCACCGGTTTTTAAAAGATCATTTTATTTCACCGAACAATTCCGCAACACAACTATTTTAGAAAAAAAAAACCGCCTTCCAAAACGCAAAAACATATTCAAATAAAAAGCTTAAAAAAACTAAAAAGTATAAAATAACATAGTATAGAATAAATTTTGTATAATTTTGAATTAAGGCAATGCATACTACATTAATGCGTAATTACAGTCTACTCTACAGGCTATATAAAAAGGTAGTCATTTTTAACCGACTTCCAACAGAAGGAGGTTATCAAGTCAATGAGTTGTTTTTTTTATGTATGTTCGGAAGTTGAGCAGCGCGTTCTGAACCGATTTACGTGATTCTTTTTTTGCTCGATGCAAAATAGCTGCCATTTGGTCCCATATTTACGTTTAAAAAAAACTATTTAGTAGTTTTTGAGTTATTTTTAATAAACATGAAAAAAAAATGGGACTTTTTGCTTTCTCGGCTTACGTAGCCTAAACTATAGGCTCTATGAAAATTTACCCAATTGTTTAGAAGATATTAATTAATTAAAACAAACTAAGCGCGTTCGAAAATGTAACAGAAGCGCGCGGGCGCATAGAAATATATGCTAGCGGCGATGTAATATGTTTGTTGTAATAATATTTACACGACATATCTTTCTTGACTATTGTATATAATTAAATTAAGATATAATAATTGTTGTCTTGTAGGCCAATCAGATAAGGATGGCCGCAATATGGAGTAGTATTTTGTTTTAAATAACTGCGCTGACGAAATCTCCGGCAACAACTAGTACTCGTATTAAATAACTTTAATTTGTTTGTTTCACATTTTGTACTCTATTTCCTATCCCTATTTATTTCCACGTTCAAATTTAATGTGTAGATTGTGACCATTCGCAATGATGGCCACAATCCTTTCTCGAAAAACTTATTACATTTCAGAAGTGGGATAATTACATATCCATGAACAAAACTAATAATAAATGTTTCTATGTTTGTTTCGCGGCTAACATAACCGAATCGCGTTATAATCAGTAAGTAACGCCATCTACCATCAAAATTTAAAACCTATATAACACTTGGTGAGTTTTTAAGGTTTTTTCCTAATGAACTGTGATCCCTAATTATTGTTAGAAAACATTAATTATTAAAAATGTGTGTTATCATTTTTTTTCAATGTTAAGATAATAATTAAAAAAAAAAAACAAAAACAAGTCTTTTCGACCGTGACAGGACTCGAACCTGCAATCTTCGGATCCGAAGTCCGACGCCTTATCCATTAGGCCACACGGTCCATGTTTCGTTTGATAAAAATATTAAAAACTATCTGATTTTTATCGATCGAATTTTTAGTGTCTTAAAAATTGTATTTTTATGAGTTTACAAAAGTCTAAAATTTACTTTAAAATATTATTATACTCTACAACTAATTATAAATAACCTGCTAAATAGTTCCTGTAAATTATTACTCTTTACCTTGAAAACGTTTTATCTGCCATCTTTCTTACATTACATGAAATACAATTATTGCTTTTGCAGTCCTTTAGCTCTCGCGTTTGTGATACATTCATGAAGCAATAGATGGCGCTGTTAGCATTCTTGTTAGTTCTTATTTTTTTCAATATGTGACGCTAGCTATCTTAAGTTTAATCAATTTAAACATATCTATATTATGTTTCTCTGTTAACGAAGTAAAAAAGGAAAAGTTTTCCCAAAGAGATAGAAGCGGTCTATAATAGTTTAACAGTGTGCCGCGTAAGAAATTATAAAAAAAATCAAATGTTTGCCTTTATCATAAAAAAATTTGCATGTTTGCGGAATGTGTTTTTTTTTGTAATCAGTAGAATAATCTAAAACATTCATTAAAATGTTAATTATCGTTTTTTATTACTTCTTTATTTAAAACAATTTAAATCCAAACAATTTTTAACAAAGATTAATTTTGTTTTAAGGTTGTTTTACATTCTTTAATTAGTGTTTTAAAATCGATTAATTATAATATTAAACTTTAGTAAATACTATGAAGTAAAAAATATGAGAAAAGAGTTTACATTCGGTCGACTTTTTATGTCGGCAAATGTAATGTAAAGGACAACTTTGGGCGAAATTTCCTTACAAAATACCTCTGGAGGTCAAATAAAAGGCCTTAGTTTTTCGCTTCGAATGCTCCATGTTAATTCTTATCAAAATGAAAATTAGAACTAAAATATTTATGTTTATTTTATGAAAATATTGAATAAAAAAAAACGATAAAAATGATCTAAACTGATAGTTTTATTACTGATGTAGTTTAGTCATGATAATTGGATGATAAATGTCTTGTAAGTTTAGAAATGATTAGGGAATTAGGGTATTAGAGTACGTACTTTAGTTCAGGTCGTGTAGAGTACCAATTTGTGAGGGAAACACTCCGACGTGTTTGCCCCTTGCCGCTCGCTCTCTACTTGCCAATTTTGCCATTCTCAAGAGCAACTTTACCTCGTCTGGACTAGATTTTGAGTATTCAATAATAGTTCCTATTGTGCTTGTAATATATCATTATTATAGAAAATTTTATGCTCTTAATACATGTTTGCTAACCTATTGCGTAATAATTTAAACGCTAAAAGCTATAATTGAATTGAATAATGTAGAAATTAGGTGGAAAAAAGTGTTATATTTACTTTTAATTAATTGATAACGAACAGTAAACTAAGATAGTTTCAACTTTTGACTACTCTTGTTAGTAAATTTTACTTTTAATTTTTTATGAGTTACATTATATGACATATCTTAAAGCCAATATCTTTTCCTAAAATGTGTAAAAAGTATATGAATAAAAGCCTACAGTATTTGTTATGTAGGACGAATTTAAAGTTGCAGTAAAACAGTAAGTAACATAAGGTTCAAAATCGCGTGTAACGTTTCAATATTCGGCTTCGTATTTATAGAGAGCTGTCAATTCGGATCAAAGCCCTATCGCTCGATTAAGAGCATCTGTTCTCGAGCGTTCCAGAACTCTGCTGTTACAAAATGTATCCTCTTAGCATACAATAGAGTGTAACTTCGCGTGTGCGTTGAAAAAATTAAGTAGCATCCAAGATAGCATCTTGATAGTTTTTTGTACGCATTCCTCAAACGGCGGGTGGTCAAGTGACGGCAAGTTGTGAGCTGTCGTCTCCGCCAATCGGTGAGCTCCGTTCGAGATGAAACAAAGCCGCCTTTGTTGTTGGGCGTGGCTTCCCTTTGTGCGGTACAATGGGAAGACAGCGGGCCCTTTGTACCCATTGTTGGGGCTCCATTGTTTAGGTATTGTTGTGCGCGGGGAGTGGCCGCGGAGACCCGCGAACCGTAAGGAACGCCTTACAAACTCATTGGCGATCTAACCTTATGTGCTAAATTGTTTTATGTCATACACAAAATTAAGGTAACAATAAGACACTTCCAAAAGAAGGAGGATATATCAAAAGTCATATTTTCTTAGCTTCATGTATTAGTGTCCTAGAACGATGTAATTTATATAAGTAAATTGTCTTAATTAAACATAGCGCGGGTTAGCAAATTAGACATCAAATATCTCTGCGGTAAGTACTTCAATTCTGTCTACATTACAAGAAGTATGAACGTATTAGAAATTCGGTAAAGGGTGTGGGTTTGTAGTGGTTGTCCCAAATACGGCACTGTGGCAGCGCGGGGAGGGGCACGATCGATACCATTGTCTGGCGTTCTGCGGCCCGTACCTGCGCCGCACTGCCTCATTGCCTACTGCGAGTAAAGTCCCAGGTTCAATCCTCGATTATAAAGAGAGATGTAGGAGAAATATGTAGGATGATAGACACTAAAGGCAAAAGTTTTTTTCTTATTCTGCCACGCATGTCTGGCTGAATAAGAAGAAAGATATCGCCAATCGAAATATATTTTGGGTAAGCCCCCGTTGTTCGAAGGTAGATTTTATCGATTCATCGATTCAATCCGCTTTATTCCGATACGAGAATCAGCGTTAGTACTGTTGTACTTTCTACGTTCATAAATTTTATTCCAAAATACAGAACAACCTTGTTACTGGTACTTCTTGTGATACATAATTTGGTCCAATGTGACCCCTGGTCTATCTTATTTAGTCCCAGGCATCAATTCAGCTGTCAAATTATTTTTATGGAGAAATAAATAGTAGGCAGTTTATCACATTTAATATCTGTTAAAGAAAATCGGTACTGCATTTTTGTCTGTGTATCAATTTGTAACCAACTTCGCTGAGCACAAGTCCGAGACTAATTGTTCCTCGAAAAGTCGTCAATTTTAATAGAAATATGTTTACGTCCTCTACCATCGTATAATCGACGACTTATTGATCCTCGTTTGTCTCAGTACTTTATATATTTTTTCGGAATAAAGGGGAATTTGATATAGTAATATTCTCAATAATGCTTCACAGCCTGTAGTTCGGAATGGGCAGCAGGGGGCGCTGTGTGCGATGCACGAGCCCTTTGTAACGTATTCAATAGTTAATTCGGTGCACAATACACCTGTACGGGGACGGACATATCGATTTTACAGTGCGTTTCCACTGATGAAACATAAATACAAAAATATGTTGTCTTCCCTCTCAATATCTATGGTTAATCTCGATAGAAGAGTCTCTCCCTTGGCGTGGAAATCCACGGTTAACTATATAGCGTCTACTAAAGTATTGTAACATCTAATTTGATATTGTCGATTCATTTGACTATGTAAAGGCCTTTTTTTTAAATAAAATAAGCGTCAAATAGTTTACTTATGTATGTTACAGCACTATCGTTACGTGGTCACTAAGAGGCTTCATTTCACTAAAGCCTAGTCCGGATTGGCATAGTATTTTAGTGAAGTAGCAAATAATTTAGTATCAAACGTGTCCGAACAACATTTTAGTTTAGTAGATTTGTAGCAGTTCGCGCCGGATTGTATTTTAGTCGAGTAGCAAGTAAAACGTGTGCGAACAGCAACATTTTAGTGGAACAGGCTAGAAAAACTTTTGAGTCAAGACAGTCCATTTGAGATTATTTAGGACACCATAAAATGTCTCTGAGTGAGGCAGTTAGACGTCCATTTTGCTCTAAATGTCCAACAAGCCTTCTTACAGTATTTAAGGAAAGTTCAATAGCATTAAGTCAGGCCGTCGAGGGTTATTTGGAGTGTCCGTTGAACGCCTTATCTTCCCTCGCCCCGCAACCCCGGGACTTGACTTACCAACCCCGCACAAAGACGGGATTAGCCCAAGTGGACAGTCCGAGAAAAGGAGGCTATTGATTCCCGCCTTTGTGAAGGAATATTATCTCAGTGTATAGGGTTTATAAAATTATAGTTGGATATAGAATAATCGAGATATTATGGCTTTATTAGAATATGGCTTCTTTAAGCCATTTTGGAGCTAAATGTAATTACAATAAATAATGCGAAGTTTTATGAAAATGTAAACACAAGTTCGGTAGGAAGCGTCGAACGCAAACTCGTTCAATCCCACTCACGAATCCGGGGAGTTTTACAAACGTTATTTTAGACAGGCGGTCTCTAAATCCATAGACTTTCCGAACAAAATCATACCAGCAATTGGCAATTAGGTGCGCCAACAGTGCATTGTCGCGCAAACTTTGATTGGCCCGGTCGGACCTCTAGAATACAGCCAATTATATTGAATACAGCCAACCAATTATTCAGCGCAACGAAGTTTATTGTAGTGCGGTGCGGCGTCACAGCCAGGCCGGCTCAATGGGCCAATAATTAAAACCAGCGCCCGGAGATCGGCTTCTTCGTTCGAGAGATTTGCTTTTTAATTAATTGGTTTGTTCTAGGTCGTTGTGTAATGCTACTTGGTACAGGATTGCGGGCTTAGGCTGCGCGCACACTGAGGCCGATGCTTGAATATTACTGAAAATATGGCATATTGAAGATTGCGATAATTTGACCCCATGAAAACAGAATCGCGAGCGATTATATATTTTAAAAGCGTCTTAATTTAACCAAAAAATAACGAAAAAACAAAATCATATTTGACTCATAAATATGGACAAAATCTTTGAATGTATTTTTTAAAAAATTCAGACGGTTTTTTTATGTAGACCAGACCTACTGTATTTAATATTTAGAAGTAAATAATCTTACAGGATTGGACGTAGAGGGATCCGCTACCAAAGGTGTGAAGGTTAAAAAACATCAATAATAAAAAAAATCGTGTCGGTATATCGTAAATGGACCATTGACAATAAAAGGGAGCTAACAACCCGTTTGCCTAATCATCGGCCGCAACTCTATAAAAATAGCACCTGTCCATTTATTATCGCAATACATTCATAGCATAGGTAAAAAAAACTTTTGAAAGAAGAGGAAGTGACAAGAAAAAATGTAGTCCTATAAAGCCACGGACAAGCGAACTCGACTTCCATTTTTTGTCAAATTCATTGACAAAATTATTCGTGAACATTATTTTTTTGAAATTCAAACTCTAGTTCGATTTTCGACTTTTATCGCATAGACACTAAAGGCAAAAGTTTTTTTCTTATTCTGCCACGCATCGATATGTCTGGCCGGTTGTGTCGTTTAAGCGAAGGAGGTGCAATAAAAAAGGTCATTCAAGATTATAACAAGATGGTGTCGAGGAATTCTCGGCTCCCATGGCTTTTTTGGTGTTTTAGTGCGACCGTAACTAAACTTCCTTGTGGGATGGATCCACTGGTCGTGACTCGTCAGAATTTTCTGGAGGAGGGCTTTTAATGAATGCCCGTCGAACTCAACCAGCTGTGAGGAATTCATTTGAGCAACATTGATGTTAATTGAATTTTTAGTAGATAGTTTTATTTTAAAATTGTACTTTGGAATAATAAAGACTTGGAGAGAATTGTTTTGTCAAAACGAAAACAATATTCAAAAATGTAATCATCTAAATTTCTATCCAGCCAGTTAAATACAAAAAGAGGTGTTATATTAAAGAAATAAATTCCATAATGAGAGATAATAACTGCGAGAGCCGGGCGAGCACAATGGCGCACCTATAGTAATGAAAATTTTAAATTTAATTAATAGCAAGTGGCGTCGTCGCCCCGATTATATTATTACGCAGGCCATTGTGCGACACTCCCCGCCTCCCCCAACCCTCGTCCCGAGCCCGCGTCACTCCCCATGTGTCTCGTCTCAAATAAAGACATTTCTCCGTAAATATAGTTTTTAATCTTTTAGGATTTAAAAGTGTAAAAACCGATTATTATCTTTTTTTAACTGTTGAAGCAATTACGAATAAGATCATTCAAGAAAAGAAAATTATGTCTTATAGATCGACAAGGCACCTTCCTGTGTTCTTGCCCCGTTTTGGACGATCCATCGTACTGGTTGGAGTCGTTGTCTACATATTGTTTATTGTTTTTCTGTTGCTTACTAACTTCTCTCATGAACATAACTTAAATCTCTATTTTATTGTTATGTCCTCTTAAAAGTATGAAGTACAGACACCCTATCAGGGTAGGTATGATCGCAGACGGCGCATTGTGAGGCAAATCCGAGTTTCCTCGCGCCTCGCCTCGCGCCGTGCGAGGCAACGCGACATTGCATGCATTTGAATTTGTTTTACAGGATAATGTTTGTAAATTATAAACAGCTTTAAGACGTTTATTTAACAGTACGTGTTTTTTCAATACAAAAAAGAGTAAATAATAATTGAAACAACGTTGAGCTTACCGAAGCTATAATTTTAGTTATTTTCCTCTTCCCACAATTTTCTTGTAACGAAAGGATGAATACGAGAAATTGTGGCGAAGGTGGAGGCGCATACAACAGTGACTTGTCCTCTTTGTGTCCGTTTCTACCGTCAATGAAGAGTAAAGCAACACACATCCAAATGCAAAACATGCAATAGTCGCTTCGCTATTTTGGCGAACTCAATCCGCTAGCTAGTTTGCAAACTTTTACCATAAGTTACCTAAAGCTTTTTCAGATTTTTCTGATCTATTCATGCAGGCTAGTAAGTATAATTTTTAGAAAACAATATTAGTACTTACTACAAGTTACAAGGCCACTACAGTATGACTTTTTTTAGCTATTAGAAGGCCTTTCTTTTGTTCGTCAAGTATACAAATTAAATGGGGATGTATCCTTATACATAGTATAAAACAATAACGCTTTTTTATGTGTGTCCCTATATATGCTTGAATCTTTAAAACTACGCAACGGTTTTTGATGCGTTTTTTAATAGATAGAGTGATTCATAAAGAAGGTTTTCATGTATACATTCACAATATAGTAGAGTAATTTAGAGGTTTTTAATATGATGTCGTAAATTAACACATTTTTAGCGCTTACATTGCAAACGCTGCAGTATTTACAATAGTATCAGCATTATACCGATTTGCACCCGTGCGAAGCCGGGGCGGGTCGCTAGTAATTGATAAATCATAACCTTCAAAGAACTATCTACGTAATAAATTGTATATTAAATTGTTTGCAAATTAACCTTTATACATATAGAAATAGGAGTTAGTAATAGAATTGTGTGTTGTTACCGATTGTGCCCGCGTGAACAATGCCGGTTGTAATAAAGACACAAACACACAATGCCTCCATTACAGATACGAGCGTTTTCAAACCTTCATCACATACGCTTCTCATCGCAATTCAATATTATATTACAAAGATGTACTATTTACTGGAAATAACACTTCGTAAAATGTTTAAGTGTCTCATTCGGAGTTAAAGCAGACACTCATGTCTAAGTATAAATTAGTGTAAACTTCTTACAGTATATCTACACTAGGTGTCTCCTTTATCATTTATCGACTCTGTATATGAGGAAAAGTGTAATGTCAAGGCAGTGTTACAACTCTCAAAGCTTGGAGTTTTTTTTATAATATTAAATGGCAAAGGAGCAACTGGCCACTAGGATTCGCTGAATAATCCGAAGCGACCCCTGCCCATAGACATCTGCAATTGCAAATCCGTTGCCAACTCTACGGAGGAGGAGACGCACAGCAAGAGGATACCTCTTCCTATGCGTCCCCTCCCCCGCCAATCCACTTCCCCTTCCCATCATTTCCTTTGGTGGACTAAAAAATAGGCCTCCAACACCACACTCATCGGATTAAACACAGAATAGCTTCCATTTGACGCCTGAAAGAGTTTTAATAGTGCTGTAAGATAATATATAAATAAATAAATAAATTGTTTGTGTTCATTCAGTAACTGCACATCTTTGTAATACCTACCGTCATACATCAAACTCGAATAATATCACAAAACTAACAAAAGCGTCTGTATACGTATATAAGATGACAATACGTGAATACGCGAATGTCTCGCGGACAGGATCACGTTGCCAAAGGAAACTGGCTCCTATTTATATAAGGATAAAGGTTACGCTTTATCATATTCGTGTGAATTTTAGTCATTTTCAGAAACTCGACTGTGAATAGATATGGTAGCGACGTGGTTTAGTATGCTTCAATCTGTTTACGTTTTAACAACGTGTCGCATACTAAACTCGTCACAATCAGTTGGAGCATTACACTAGAAAATGGTGGAAAAATACGTGAATAGACTGTTTAGAGAGCCCTCTTTTAATTAAATAGACGTAACTTAAAGCATAACAATGCGTTAGAATACATCGTATCTTTTCTATGTTTAACGTGATCATTCTTTAAAACTTAAAACGGGACAAGTATAATTTTCAGCCCCGAATCTAGGGGGAGTTAGCCGTGATAACCATTTTCAATGTATCCAGGATTCACGTATTATGCTTATCTATAGAAGACATGAACAGGGCGTAAGAAAAAACGATCTCGCCACTCTTGTGCTCCCGACTATAGTCCGCCGTTTTGTCAATCCAAATTTTCGGGCGGTTTCCAAAAACGGGACAATTTGGCGTCCCAGAGATTATTCCAAGGGCATTGGGACACATGATTGTAAAACGGGACAGTCCCGTTTAAAACGGGACAGTCCCGTTCAAAACGGGACGTCTGCTTGCGATATGTTTGAACACAACGGTGACATGAATTGGAAAGTTCCTTTGTAACGGAAATATATTATTGGATATATTGAAAATCACTCAATGGAAAATTTTATCTTTACTCCTTATTCGTAAGATATTATTCCCCCATACATATGATGAAAGTTATAGATATAGAATAAGCCTGGATGGACACATACCGCTTTATTCCGAAACGAGAATCATTGTTATTATTATTGTACTTTCTACGTTTGGTATCATTACGTCTGGTACATTCATGAAATTTATTCCAAAATACAGAACAACTTTGTTCCTTGTATTTCTTATGATACATAATTTGGTCCAATGAGATCCCTGGTCTATCTAATTTAGTTCCGAGTGTCCTCCAGTATCTAATTAACGATTTATTGGTCCTCGTTTATCGCAGTACTTAATATTTTTTTTCGAAATAAGTGTAATTAGCTACTTACGTTTTTACTTCCGTGCAGACGGAGTCACAGGCGACGTCTAGTATAGTAATACAATTTCGAGAATAGAATCATCTATAGAACTGCACAGTTTTGTTGTAATTAATATTCTGATATCACAATAGCTCTGTCGGGAAACGCTGGCGAGAGGGTGAGATTCACTGTATCATGTTTCATATCACATCGGAACAGACAGACGTACGCCTCTTCTATTCATATAGATTACTATCGGCCGCGTGTTTACTTATTAAATTTAATTATGGGCGTTTTTATCAACCATATTATCTCATAGTGTCAACCCTAATATAAAACAAATAAAAGACCAGATTAACTTTAGATTTGGCCCTGGTCGTGGTTTCCACAAATCTTTGAGAGAAAAATTTAAAGTATGATTCACTTATCGCGAATTTCCTATTACTGAAGAGGCACGAATACCTTTTTCGCACCAGGATAGTATCTTAGTCGAGTAGTCAGTAGCAAATGTCCAACAAAGGATTTACTACTCTACTATGATGTTGCTGTTCGGACACGATTAGTTATTAAATTACTTGCTACTTCACTAAAATACTAAGCCAATCCGAACTAGGCTTAAGTGATCAATTGGCACCTACTAAAAGTTTATCTCTTAAGCCTTGTACACACTAGGATAGTATTTTAGTCGAGTAGCAAGCAGCAAGTATCCGAACAAAGGATTTACTAATCTATTCTACTAAAATGTTCCTGTTCGGACACGTTTAGTTACTAAATTACTATACTAGTGCGTAGGTTTAGGCTTAAACGAGTCCGAACAGTAGTAAATTCTTTGTTGGAATAAATGTTACTTGCTACTTAACTAAAATACTATCCTGGTGCGAACAAGGCTTAACAGTCCAAAGGTTGCCTGAAAAGGATGTCTCCTGTTCACCGTCTTTTTATTATACCACAATTTACTAACACTATTATCGCTCCCCTGTTGTTTATTCAACGAATTTCAAGAAAATCTTTAAATCAACTTCATGTTAATTAAACTTCTATTCCTTGGCTACAATACATTTTGAAAATGGAACGTGGAAAAATCAATAAGCCCTGTCAGGAGGGACAAAGGGAACGTCAATTCACACAATATATCTGAAGTAATCAATATCACAATTGAAGAGGGTATAATCTTTAAGAAAATATATCGGGAGGGTTTTTAAAGTCCTCAGAGGGTTGGACACAATGCCTGTTTTTCATACGAACAACCCCCAGCGCACAAGACGACTATGACAGCCCGCCTAAATTATGTGCTTCCTAAAACTGGCGGGAACTTGAGTCATCCATTTTGAAGTTTTCTGTTCGATGTCCACGATTTATTTATTGCTGTTTGTTTTTGTTTCTTTGTTCCGTCGTTTTGTTGCTGGCATACAATTTTGTAAATATTTTTAAAGCATACAATGAGTTATGTTAGTTCAAAATTAAATTGAAAATATGCATTAGAACTGACCATAATAAATGCATAATTACTTGACTGTCCATGCAAAAAAATCCTTAAAAATATTTAGGACGCATTTACCTAAAAATAATACATACTTAGAAGTCCTTTGACATTTTTTAATACAGTCGAACCTGGTTAAGAGTCTAAGAGACCATGATATTTTTCTCGCTTATGGTAGTTTCTCTCTAATATCTAATCTCTTATCGGACCAGAGAATGACTCTCGTTTAAAGAGGTTTCTCGCTTATGCAGGTTTGACTAAATCGATGTTGTTAACTGTAGTTTAAATACGTCTTTAATAATATAATTATTAACAATGACCATAGACTTTAAACAGACATGTGCTTACGTTGTCTACTGTCCGTCAGAGCCTCGTTAATGTTGACAAGATAATTGGTGACTAGACATAGAGGGCTCTAGTAGCGACAAATTAATTTGATTACAAGTTACGTAACATGTTAAGTCTGAACTAGAGACTAGTCGTAGAAAGAGAAAGATATTGAGGAACAAAACATGCCTTAGACTACGTCATACGTATGTTGTGTGTGCATTACTTAACGGTTTTAAACCAATAACATCATGTCTCAAGTCTTTGCCTGGGACATATGTGTAAGGAACGTTATTAAAAGGCGGGGTTAGTGGGTTGACTGATTTATTTATAAAATAATTTCCTTAAAGTAATATGCATCTACTTTCTATTTATTTATCTATTCTAAATATTCTGTGAGATATTTCTTATCAGACGCTACGCAAAGATTAGTTCACCAAAAATACGCTTGGAGCGCCACAATACTATGTGATACGTCACATTTATTTGGGTCTTATTTCCAGACTTAAACAAACAAAATCGCATACGGAGAAAGGGACCAAAGGTCTAACTTTGTCACGTTACGTATATTTCGTATAAATGTGTCACAGTCGCTGTCAGATTGAGATATGTCATGTCCCATCTGCCTTTCTTAATTTATGAGACTAGTAAAATGAGTTCCGCGTATCATTGTTGAAAAACTTGTATAAACATTTTGGCTCTTCGCGCTCTCTCTCTGTCTCGATGTGGTCTTCGAGAACTCTATATACGTTGACTAACAAACAGCCATGCATCCATCCAAAATTTCGCATCATATCTTACTTCTTACTAATATGTTTACGAAAGTTTCAATCTTTGTTAGAAGGTATACCCAGAACGGATCAACTCAGTTTTTTAATTCCACGCGGACAAAGTCGCAGGCGTCAACTAGTATGTGTATAAAAAATAGTTATCCAGTACTTAGGTAGTTCTCCTTTGAAGTTTTATATTCAATATCGCGTAACGCTGTAGTTCGCGAGGTAAACTAAGTGTATGGCTTCTTATAAATGAGGTGAGAAGTCGTAATATCTTGCAACTTGTCAACTTTCCTTTACGTAACTAATTAATTATTGACTGATGTGTTTATGCAACATTGAATGTAAGCATAGCTACAGTTGAACCAGGATACACGATAATCTAAAGCCTTGTTCGCACCAGGATAGTATTTTAATCGAGTACCAAGTAGCATTTATCCGAACAAAGGAATTACCACTGTTCGGACTCGTTTAAGCCTAAACCTACGCACTAGGAGAGTAATTTAGTAACTAAACGTGTCCGAACAGCAACATTTTAGTTGAGTAGACTAGTGAATCCTTTGTTCGGATACTTGCTACTTGTAACTCGACTAAAATACTGTCTTGGTGTGTACAAGGCTTAAGGGACCTCGATATATTTCTCGCTTTTAGCGGTCTCTGAACCGTGTTACTCCCATATGTCGTCCGTCGTCTTTATCCAATGACTTTCCTTTATAGAAGTTTCTCGTTTACCTAGATTTGACTGTACTTGTATAGAATAAACAATTTTAAACGCAAGTGTCAAATCTAACTGTTTTTAGGTTTTATTTTAATAAAACTCATTGGTATTTTAATCAAGAAATACAATTAAATACTTGGATTTATCCAAAGAAGTAATAGCAATTGTAGTCACGCTTTTGACAGACTCCTGTCAAATTCCCATGATAACAGTTTAAAGCGCACGCGCCGACACGTGTCGTTGACAGTTGACAGGTCGGTGACACTCGAGAACTGTCAAGTTGGGTGGACAAAAGGTGTAGGCGGCGGTCGAACTATTGTCGGACAAATTGACTTTTGCACGTGCGGGTCAAGCGGTTGTTAATTTTATTTATTTTAATCACCGTTTAAGGGAACTAAAGTCATAAGAAAATAATATATCACTAACTAAATGTGACTATAAAACATGTTAAAGTATAGACAAGTTGAATATATGTTTTGTTGTTTTAATAACCCTCCTTTTAGTTCACTAATGTTCGGTACAGATGCACACTGTGGTTTGTAGAGTAGGTGGATGAACCGACGATTTTTATTCTATGCACAAGTGGGTAGAATTGATTAACCCAACGCAACGGATGAGCGCGTGGCTTGTACGGGGAGTGATGTCGTCGGTCACCAGTCGCATCTTGAACGTCATCGCGGTAGCTTACGGTCAGCGTACAAGGTCGCTGGAGGATTTCAGTTTCGTGCTATTATGGTTCGCGTTTATTGGAAGCAGTGCTTCTGGACAGCAGCCATTTATCTTTTCATTACAATATTACGCCACTCTTTGTACATGCGTAGTCTCAAGGTAGGTTGTGCCACAGGACCCGAACCTGCATTTTTGATGTTAAGATTGTGGATACAAAATGTTAACAAAACATGACATGAATTACAAAAGCCTGTAATTTGTCACACCACTTCGACAATTATCTTTAATTGTAAGTTCAGTGTTGACAGCGTCGGTAATAACTGAGTTAGGACATTCATTAAAACAATTGAAGTTTTATACACATGTAATACAAACGATATCGATTCTTTATATAAGTGACATAAGGTTTTTAAAGTATTATATTAATACGACGATTACGACTAGCGCGTATTTTGCGTGACTTTACACATATCTTTGAATTTCTTCGCCGATATGTGCAGACATCACGATGTTTTCTAAAAACGTAGTAGACTTTATCTTAAATAAAGAATAGACATATAAATTTCACTTACAGTCATCTAATCCTTGGTTAAACAGTTTCTAAGTGTGTAAAAAAAAATACACAGAAGAAAAATAACCTATGGAACTAGCCAATAAGAGCTATATTCACCTTTTTAATTGCGCAATAGTTTTTGAAAGTGGCACAATAATTTCTATTTTTTCTGTAGTCGCCACAATTTCCGGTGGAGGAAATGGAAGGTCACAACAACAAATGGATACAGTTGCCAATTTGACTAAGACATAATTCATGGTATTCGTAGCAATGGCGTTGTTCTTGGATTCCTGGCAAGTGATAAGACCTCTACAGCCTATATCCAGCATAGCAAGCATAGAATACTTTAAAGTCAAGTTATTGTGTATAATATCAGCGGTAGATATGATTTCATTACATACATAAATACAAATCTGTCCTCTTTATGATAGTACTAGCGACCGGCTCCGGCTTCGCACGGGTGCAAATCGGTATAATGTGATAAAAATGTGTTAATTAACGACATCATATTAAAAACGTCTAAATTATCAGTGTTACTCTACTATATTGTGAATGTATACATGAAAACCTTCCTTATGAATCACTCTATCTATTAAAAAAATCCGTTGCGTAGTTTTAAAGATTCGAGCATATATAGGGACAAATATAAAAAAGCGATATTGTTTTATACTATGTCAGGATAAGGATAAGGATAAGGATAAGGATAAGGATAAGGATAAGGATAAGGATAAGGATAAGGATAAGGATAAGTATAAGGATAAGGATAAGGATAAGGATAAGGATAAGGATACGAGTAGGGACATATAATGTAATAGTATAAGTAGGTACGCAGTCTGAAAGGCAGTCGCTCTCTGTATTTATTAGTGTTGATTATGTTTGCAATGAAAACAATCGAGCCGCTGCATCCGACGCCATTCATTATTTATTTTCTCTCGTTTTGTCATAATAATGCTTAGCTGTGGGGGAGTAGGTGCTTACTTGTTCACTACAGGGTGTTACTAAACCGAATTACATCAACCAAAACATCGATGAATCATTGATGATTATTGAAAATTATCTATGAAGAAAAAATCTATAAAATGAAATTTTATACGTTACTGTTAGTTACTCCAAATCTTCTCAGCAAATTGTAAAACATATTACCTTTAACAAAACAAAACTAAAATGAGATTATAGTGAGTAATAGTGGTTACTTATTTATTTATTTTTATTTATTTATTTATAGTACAGCCACAACATACATATACTTAATAATTTGCATAATTTTAAATGTTTCTGAAAATACTATATTGATTGGGTACATGTTCATAATTATTGGAACATCCTGTAGATTATCACCTATCGTTCACAAGAGGGTTCATTGTTTGTGTTATTTCAGCGTATTTTGCCGCACAAAAGACAGGCCAGTTGTTTACTTTATGCCAAATCACTGGCCCACCCCACTCCGTCGCCGTCGCGGTGATATCTATCAAGTGCGCATATTTTATTAAAAAACATAGGGGAGCATTCAAGCGTTAAAAATGGACACGTATTATATGTAGACTAATATGTCTTTGTCAGACAAAAATGTAATTTATTACTGTGGAAAAGAGGTTATTGTTGTGATTAATAGCTTCAGTATTTTCTTGGTTATTTTAATAAAGGGTATTTTTATTATTTTAAACGATTTAAAAAGCGGAATGATCATTTAGAATGTCATTATAATTTTATTGAGTACGTGCGTGTGATATGTTTATTTAGCGAAATATATTTTGTTTATTTTAAAGTAAAATAGTATGGTTTTTATCTGTGAACAACCTATGGTATATCAACCCTCGAAAACTGAACAATATTTTTTTATTGAATTTGAAGGGAGATTAAATGTGTTTAAAATCAAATAGAGTATGTATTATCGGCGATGAAATTCAAAGATATGTGTGAAGTCGACTCGCACTGGGCCAGCGTGGTTGTCTATGGCCTAGTCACCGCTTAGGGTAGGCTCCGAGCCCCTCGGTGGGGACGTAGTGAGCTGGTGATGATATATGGAGACTATGAAATAAGTCTTAAATGATTTATGCTATTAAATACAACACAATTTTTATAGTCTAATGCCCGGTTTATATTATTCCACATCAGCGCTGATATCGATCGACAGTGGAATAAGTAAACCAGGCATTATTCTTTCTTATTTCTTACTATTATACCTATAAATGCGAATGTTTTAGATATATTTAAAAGGAATCTTCAGAACGGCCCAAAGATTCTCGTTGTAATTAAAGACAGATATAGTACATAGTCCGGAAAACATATAGGCTACTTTTTTTAATTTTGCGCGTACGGACTCGCGGGCAAAAGTTAGTGATACATAAGACTTTGTTTTGGTCCAGCCCTGGAATAGTAAGGCCCATGATGGGCTCCATCTTTCACAAATCAAAGACTAGCGCGTATTTTGTGTGACTTCTCACATATCATTGAATTTCTTCGCCGATATGTGTAGGTTGCATCGATGATTTCCTTCACCGTAAGAGCGTCGGGTATATATAGCGCTTTAATATTGAGAGTACTAAGTAACAAGGTAATAATAAAAACAACAAAGTGGAATTTTCAACGCTTTAATTTATTTATCATGTAATATTTTTAATAATATTAAAATTGTCTCATCGTACAATCGACGTCATTTTACAATTATTACAATTAAATTCTCTATAATACTCTTATAATTTACATAGAACACTTACAATATTACAAAAAAAAAACAAAAGTTCACTGGGTAACAGAAACAAAAAATATTTTAATTCTATTTACACGGAATCAAAAAAAATATTCAGAATTGTATTTAATAAAAATGACATTAAATTATTTTGAGCACATTATTTTATATTTGAAAAGAATAAAAAATATTTTAACATTAATAAAATTGCAATTACAAATATTTAATTTGTAATTTTTAAACGGATTATTAAATCTAGTGAGAGAAATGTTGTGCTACAGAATAATTCGTAAAATCAATCGTTTAATTTGTATTTTTTTAAATGCTTATTTATTATGAAATAAACAGAATACTTTAATTTATAACAGTAAAATCACATAATAAAAAATAAAATCAAATACTATAAAGTATTTAAGCATACGAGTTCATGAAATGTTTTTTTATTAAAAATACATTCTTATGGCAACACATAAATGCAATATTTCGTCACCTACGAACACGGCCCTTCTCCATACATACATTTTATAATTATATTCTACAAGTCAAACATAATGTCATTTGCGTGTATATACAAGTTTGTAAAATGTAAGGCCCGTTTAAAAATATAACAATTATTTCCTAATATTTGAAAAATTCGAATTTAAATTACTATTATTCGACCTTAAATTATATTTACAAAATTATTTATTAAATTGTCGTTGTATTTAAACTTGGACATTATTTAAAATTATTATTCACTAAAATTATTTCCGAGAATTAAATATTTTTGTTAATTTTATTTACATTTTTTTTGCGTTCATAAATTGCAAATCAATCAATTTTAATTATTAAAAAGTAAAAAATAAAATAAAATCGATTGAAATTCTTTTTTAAATAATAATAAAAATTAATCAAAATTTGCAATTGTTTTAAATCAATAAAGGATGATTTAATAATTTAGTTTTTTACTTATTTTCCATTAAACTTATTATAATTTCAGATGTTATGATGGGCCTATAATCGGCTTACTTTAAATATGAATTAAATAAACGCTTTTCTAATGATATATGTACAAACAGCGTATCTAGTTACAATAAAAACAATAATTACACATTAAAGGGGAAAAGAGGAACTTTCAAATTAAAAAAAATTAAATGAAATAAAAATATGAGTCTAGTTCCGACAACAACAAAATAACAATAAAAGCTTCGGACTCCAATCAACCAGTAACAGAAATATGTATGTGTAACACATTGTTCAATTTATTAATATTTATACTTCAGGTCAAAATATAACAGTCAACGGCCTCCGGAACTCTGATCCGGCTTGTGCAGATTGCGCGTATTGACCAGGGTACTGGGGTAACAGGAGACTGGATGGACTTTGATAATAAGGCAGAGAAGGAGAAGGATTCGAACCCGACGACGTACTTCCTTCTGCCCGCTCTTGTAATGTCTTAGGAGTCATATCAGGGGACTCAGCGGGAGACCTTGGGGATAAACTAGATGAAGAATTCACCGCTGAGCTCAACCCAGCCATAGCAGCAGCGGATGCTTCTGAATACATCTTACTGATGTCCATAGGATACGAGCGTTGTTGCTGCTGGTCCATGTACATGTAAGCTTTTGATAGCGCAGCTGAATCCAAGTAGCTTCGGGAAGGATCGGTGTACATGCCGTAACGGTATTTGTCCTCGATCGAATATTTGGACATGTCCATTGTTGAACCCATCTGGAACAATTAAAGAGGATAAATTAAATGCATTCGGGGGAAATTGTTTTGGAACTTAAACCTACATATGATTATCGGGGGCCTTAACAGACTCAACCTCTATGAGACCAGTAATAAAAGCTGTATGCTAAGTTTAAAATCCATAGCTTTATTTTAAAGTGACACTAATTAATGACTTCGTTTAATGACGGAGAAGTTGATATATATAGATTTACAATAATTATGTTGTAATTATTTAAAAATCAATGTCGACTTGTAAGTCAAAATATTGTCAATTCAGCGACTGGATTAATTTCGTAAGCCGATTATCTTTTGTAATCTATCTCGCCTACAAATAATGTAATTCATTGAAAATTGAATAAATTCAAATTATTGTACACGATCAGAAAAAACGACTTAATTCCATTGTGTTACGGTTTATAATCGAATAATGCGGACGACATATAATAATGTAGTACTTAACACGGCCAGACACACAAATCAAACGTAACAAAGCCTTCGAATAATGCTCCGAGTTTTTAATTTTTTTAATGAAGTGAGCCGTACACAATATTGCGAGGAAAAAATGACTGTCGTATGTGACATACTGCGCTATAAAATCGACAGCATCGTGATTTTTTATGTCTTGTTTAAAGATAAAATTAAACGAAACGAATAATTAAAAACGACAGTAGAAAATGTGTATTTATGGCACGTTTTCAAGTAGAAAGTAAATTAAAATTCTAATACATAACAAATAACATCAAATTAATAATTAAAATATCAATGTAATGGCCATTTATAAATTGTTACATGTATTTTGGTTCACATTCTGATAAGTGTATCAGTTGAAACACGCTAATTAATTTGCTATATTTATCCACTATATGTTCAGTGAAGATTGAAGCATATAAACTCTTTGCTGGCATACTGGCCACTAAGACTTTTGCCTTTATGATTTTAAGACAAAGTTAGGTCAAAAAAAAGTAGAGAATCGCGGGAAATCCAAGAGTTAACAACGATGTAATCGCGTAAAGATATTTAAGTTTATTACAATAAATATGTATAAAGTTAGATAACGTTAAAGTTTGAGAAGATAATATATGAAAGTATAAGATACTATAAGCTGCCGTTTCAATTTTGTACACTATGTTCAAATTATATCTTGAGAGGTGTTCAGAAAGTTAATTTCAAATTATTCATTATGACATAACTGTTACAAAGTTAATTCAAAGTTGTTCCGTAGACCACAATAACTATTACACAATTAAATTTAGATTTGATATAATATTTTACGATTACATTTATTTCAATTCAAGATCTAGCAAGTGAACCTGTTGCGCATTCAAAATACAATATTATCGCATGTTAATAGAAAATGTTCGACATCGTTGTTGTCTGTGTGTATATAGTTAGCGTATAACATACGGCCGTCGGAGGCTCTCGCGTTAAATCAGGCTTAGTGCGACATGAACTGTAGCTTTTACTGCAACCCTTACACTAGTTTATTGCACCTCGAGTTATAAATGTTAAATGTCTCATGTTCTTTTTGACCGTGTGTATTATAGCATTTGAATTATGCGTTACCTATTCTATCTTTTTTTAAATTTTATCCACGTTTTATTATTTTTTATTCGAGACATTTGACTATCGAATAGCGATTTAATGTAATAAGGCAAGCATAGACCCCTTTCCAATACCTCTTAGTTTACCTTTAAATTTAGTAACAAACTAGCTGTCGTGCGCGACTTCGTCTGCGTGGAATTAAATAATATAGCCTATGTTACTCGGGGATAATGTAGCTTTCTAATAGTGAAAGAATTTTTGAAATCGGTCCAGTAGTTCTTGAGTTATTTCAATACAAACAAAAAATAAAATTTTTCTCCCTTTATAATATTAAGTATGGATAAATTAAATGTATTTATAAAAACTTTACAAGTACATTTTAGACCGCTTACACAATGGAGAGAATATTCGAACGAACGGCAAAATTTGATTTTGAAATTAAAATTAAAAAAGCTGCTAAAAGAAGCCGCTAAAAGCGAAAATGTTGATTAGTTAAGTAGCTTAATTTACCAGAAAGTGAAGGGATGATGTGATTTGATCCGTGAAATACTTAGCGCCTTGTATAACCTAAAAAAGTTTGCCGACAATCATTTCTTAACATCCTTTATATAGTGGAGAACATTATGATCTAACATTTGAAAGTTTAGCGCCGTGGGCGTTAAAAAATTAACAAGCGAGTAATAAAACGGCAATGAGTTTACTCTTTTCATTAACAGTGAGGGATGAGTTAATAATATTTGAAGAGTAGTAATAATTTGCGCCAATTTTACACGTTTAGTCAAGGACGATACGCCATATGGTTTTATAAAAAATAGGTTGGTTTGGTATTAACTTGGTTTATATGACCGAATTTTAACTAATTAAAAAAAGTGTTTGAAAAAGTATTAAAAACGTTGTTATGTAATGATAGCGAGGAACAGATGGCGTTGAGATCAACAAGGGTGTCTAACATGATCATTGCCCTTCCCCAACACTAATTATTTGGTGACTACCCAGCGCCCTTAACAATGTAGGGTTGGATAATTTTAGATTACATTTGTTACGCTGTGACCATCATTCTAGTCTTTTGAAGGATATTTAATCCCGTTTTCAATCATTAGACTAAAGTAGATTTCAAATAACTAACACATCCACGGCTTTTAAATTCTAAGTATTGCAATAAGATTTAATTTTAATTGAGATTTAGTGCAATAATTTGTTTTATAATGTAGTTTAGAGTATCTTTTTGACTTGGAATTAATTAATTAAAAGTAACAGGGCGTCTTTTTGCAATAAGTTTTGGGATATTTGCGAGCATTATTTTAATTTAGTAATTAGTAGTAATTCTACAGTTAACAAAATAACTTTACTCTTTTAAGAAATTAACTGAATAAATATTTAAGAAAATAATAATGGCTACTCTACTTCATTCGTAATCTTATGCTTTACTTGGCTTAGGCGTGTAATAAGTGTTTATGAAAATTCAATAATTGGTTTTGGATTTAGCTTGATTGAAATATTAATTTTTAATACGGCGTTATCAAATATAAAGTGATTTGTCACTAATTGTATAATTAATCAAACAAGAAACAATATAAACAACCAGTAAGTCATCGAAGCTACAATCTTATTGACTTACACTTAAGTCAAATAAAAGTGCTCGAAAAATAATTTACCGATTTACAAATCCGGTTAATCCTATAAAGCGGGTGCAACCCCAAATCGCGAAAACACCCTGTTTAACACATCTACGTCAGAGGCACGAGATTGAACGTCAAATAGAGGGCGAGGGAAGGCGAGGGGAAGATCGAGGAGTTTTTAAATCGGCGAGAACTCCGTAAGGACGAGGCTTAATTGTGCGAATTTGTGTGTCAAGTAGTGTTTAATCGATTTGTTTTTGTTTATTACGGAGGTGGCCTATTAATAATTTATATTAGTTAATATATGACTGTAATGGCCATCTATAAATTACTACAAGTATCAATTTTTGTTTGAAACACGCTATGCTTTGGTAGGCTTAAAATGAAATCTGCTAGGAAAGAGTGCTTGTGCTCTATGCTTTTTTCGGTTTTCTTATTCATCAATAATTCTTAATTTTAATCTATATCTATACTATAATATTAAAAAGAGGGAAACTTTAAAATTTTTGTATGTATTGAAATAACATAAGAACGATTTCAAAAATTCTTTCACCATTAGAAAGCTACATTATCCCTGAGTAACATAGGCTATATTATTTAATTAGACGCGGACGTAGTCGCGCACAACAGCTAGTGTGAAATGAAGCAATACTAAGATTTACATTCTAGGCATTACATGTCAGAGTTTTCCCAATCTATCCTGAAATCAGATGTAATACTTCCATGTCCCTATTTCCTAAACACCGGCCGTACGCCGATACATCAGCGGCTCAATAGCGCCGACACTATCCGATGAAATCGCACTTTTTTCGATTAACGCAACGAATCGCCCCTAAACTGGATACGAAACAATATAATCAGCTGCAATTGATCGTGCCACGTTTACCTGATATTAAAAACGGTGACTGAGCGCTTCGCCTGCAGGTAGCAACTTTAACGAACCATTGTGATTTCCGATATTCGATTATTTTGATCGATGACTTATATGGTGAGGTGTTTATTGGTCTTTCACGGTTCATTTGGCCACTGATTAAGGCCACATTTGGACGGTTCCAGTTTAGCTTAGATGGTTTTTTAAAACAAGACAATGTACAATATTGTCTCAACATCCTCACAAATAGAAAGACACCGCGAAAGGCGTTCCCCCAAAAAGTACATTGTCTTGTGATATTCAGATCAAATATACTTTTTTTTTGTTGGTATCGGGGGGGTAATCTTCCAAAGATACCCTAATTTTTGGGGGAACGCCGTGTCTTTCTTATTGGAGCATTCTACTCACTAAAAGACCTCGGGTGGTCATCCTACAGCGAATTACTAGTCTATAGTTACCTGAGCATTGGGCGTGAGTGCCGCGGAAATGGCGCTTTGCTGGGCAGCGGCAGCAGCTGCCGCCATGCTGGCTCCTAGTGGACCGTATGCTGCTCCGTAGTAGCCGCCCATCTGGCCCATGCCGCCACCCGCCATGCCTGCAACAACACACAAATTACACATTGCTTTAAAACATTACTTAATCGAAGTCTTGACCTGTGGAGACATGAGAGAAATCTACATTAAGGTTGTCTTTAGCGACAAATAACGAGAATAGCTTTGAGTATGGAGAATAGAATTGAAAACATCATAATCATAAAGGAAGAACTCCTTTAATGATTGTTTAATCCAGTCCATTTATTTAATATCATAGGGCCAAATAATTGTAGATGTCTATGGGCAGCGGTCTTTTTGCTATTTCAGCGATACCAGGATGGCCGTTTGCTCGTTTGCCACTTTATAATATAAAAAAAAACTTTTTAAACGCAGAAAATAGTCTGTGAGCTGTCCACCCTAAAATGAAAATATTGACAGCTTATTCTATTTAAATAAAATGATAGTGTAAATATTTATATTTTGAAGTCAGAGTCATTTTGTAAGATTAGAGAAGGCCGTGTGGAATGCCCAGTTCACACCTACAGTGGGCGGCGTAATGGAGAGAAACTGCATTGACTATGGACTTAGCCTCATCGCTTTGTAGACCTCGATTAGCGGTTTAAAAATATATATTTTACATTGTTTTTGAAATCATATTATGTCAAAATTACAAAAAATGACGCGTTACAAAAAATATTTCAGTGATTTAAATATTGTCTTTATTTTTTCCGGGACTTTCGTTCATTAGAAAATTTCATTCCCATGGACATAAATGTGGGAATGGAACGTAAGAGACGGTGTGTGAGCGAGATGGTGAGAGAGAATGAGAGAGTATCCGGCAAAGCGCGAACGACGACTGACGACGAACGACGAGCTTTCTTGTGCAATTAAAGTGTTTTTTTTTTAATCTTGTGTTTTACTTGAATTCGATAATTCCATTTTCTACATAAATGTAAACACAATTAGAGAATAACTACACTTAATAGATAAATGCTATAAATAATTCATTTTATGTTATTTCAGCCAATATTCAAACATTACTTAAAACTGATAGATGAAAAATATTACTTGACGTTTTGCATACTTCAAAACAGTTACATCGCCACCAGTATCCCGCGTCCGCTTCTACACTACAAGCGTACCTTTATAATAGCTTCGGGTACTTGTGTTCGAGGAGCAATTAATTATTCGATTGTACGCAGCGACCCGCTTGACCCTAGAGAGCTATTAACTGACCGACAGTGCCTTTAAGGTGTTTATTAAACACGCCTTATTCGGATGCTAGTTGCCTTGGAGTAATGAATGGGTTGCCATCACTGCCTTTACTTTGTTTTCTAATTGATATATTGTTGGAGTTTTGTTTATTATGTTGAAATATTGGTGAATAGAGGAAAATATTAATGTGTTAATTGTGCATTATTGGTTTTACAACAAGCTGTTGTTCGCGACTTCGTCCGCGCGAAATTAAGAAACAAAGGCTATGTTACACGGACAGGTCGACGCAGCGTGGGTAGGCCTCTCTCATGATGGACCGATGACCTGCACTGGATGCGGGCGGAGAAGGACCGGGCATTGTGGCAATTGCTGGGGGAGGCCTACGTCCAACAGTGGACGACAATAGGCTGATGATGATGATGATGATGATGATGTTACTCGGGGATAGTGTAGCTTTTAATCTGTGAAAGAATTTTTGAAATCGACTAAGTAGTTCTTGAGTTTTTTCAATAGATACAAAAATACAAAGTTTCTCCCTTTATAATATTAGTATAGAAAATAGTTTGGTGTAAAGCCGGCTACAAACGTTCAATTTGAACTGCGCAGTTGAATTGTACAGTTAAGACAGCGTCTGTAGCCAGCTTAACAGCAATTATGTTATGTTGATTACCTTTTAGTAAAGCCAATCTGGACTGTAATAAAATGTTAACAAAATAAAATGTCCCTTATAAAATACTTGGTCCTTGAGTACATCAATGATAAATGTCTCTTTATCAACCATAAAACCCATTAATACCGAATTACATGTCATAGCAATCAACGCTTCAGATGCCATCATACGTAATTGAGCTCTACCTCGTCTTGACGTGCAAGATCCGAATTTAAATAAAAATAAAATAGACACCCTCATTGTGGTGACGTCAATCGAATCTACAATATATTGAAAGCGAGGACAAAACTGAATTTGCCAACAGTCAAATACAATACAGACTTTATCGCTGTGGTATTTAGGATGGAAATCGTCAAACGAGGTGCACAGGGAGATCGCAAGTCCTCCGAAAGGGACCGTTGGAGATTTTTTTTATTATATTTATAATTAAATTGGTTGTCATCTCACGGGCTGATGTCTCCGCCTGGTATTGGCGTGAATAACGATGAATTTTCTCTACGAAGTTTTTTTTTTTTTCGAGAGTTTAATAATTTAACTCGAACGAATATTGAGTTTATTTTTTTAATAAATAATTTAGGTGACAGAATGACAGGTGGATGGGGACAAATACAATTCTGATTCTTTGTTCTTTGAGTGGCTACTTACATTAATTTAATGACGGTTTAATCATTGTTTATGACTGAGTACCTAATATTAACGACGGGTAATATAAAAAAATTGGATTGGTTTTAAAGCGATATTTCAACCCACATTTTTAATACTAGCTTTTGTTCGGGATTTCGTCCGCACGGAATAAAAAATATAGCCTATGTTACTAGGATAATGTAGCTTTCTAATGGTGAAAGAATATTTTAAATCGGCCCAGTAGTTCTTGAGTTATTTCAATACATATAAAATACAAATCTCAAGTATTTATGATAATAGTATAGAGCGGCAGAAAATTGTATATACAAACCCACCTTAACTGAATTTCAAAATTATTAAATAGACGATACCTTAGTATCATTTACTTGAATAAGTATGGTCAGCAGAAAAGTAAAAAACACTTAAGACTTATAGTGGCTACTAGGAAAACAACCCTAAAAGATATTCATATTGTCCTGTCAAAGGGGGACTGTACATCCATATCTTATTTCTATAACTTGAATGTGAAAGTATCAAAATTGGGTTCGATGTAATATCATAGACGCTTCGGCGCGGAGTCCACAATAAGTCCATTTCCACCGGCGGCATTGAGGCCAGTAATGACCGGCTTCCTCAGTGTACGCCGCGTATTGTGCATATAGAATCGACCCAGAAAAGGTCGGACGCGGGAAGGGATTTCCATTGAAGGAGCATTTTTCTTTTTCTATACTTTTTTGTTACAGGTATACTTACGTGTTAAATTTTGTGGAAATATACGATTTCACGACTCGTTTGTGCTTTATGTTTTGAATTGTATTTTGTTTATGATCAAGATGTTTGGTGGAAATGTATGAGATCATTTTAAATACAAACCTGTATAAGTGAGAGACTTCCTATGGTCCCGACGAGCTACCTCTATAAGCGAGACACTCGGATTATAGACAAGTATATAGGCGAGAGTCATATCGCGGTCCCTGGGACTCTCACTCGACAGGTTCGACTGTGGTTGTCTATACTAATATTGTAAAGAGCAAATCTTTGTATTAAACTACTTTCGTATTAAAATAACTCAAGAACTACTAGGTCGATTTCATAAATTCTTTTACCATTAGAAAGCTACATTATCCCCGAGTAAGATATGTTATGTTTTGTAATTCCACGCGGACGAAGTCACAAACAACAGCTATACTATACATTTGTTTTGCATGATTGTATGTTTATTGTTTCTGTTTATATGTAACTTTTTCTATCACAAAACACTCACTGAGTCGGTAAATTCCGTGCGCAATAATGGAAAAAATACATCGTCGAAGCGACATTATACGAATGAAAGAAAAAAACTGTTCCCTAGACATAGGTCGATGTTGCAGTCAAAAGAATGAGTTTATAAAAATCCATAAAGAACATGAAAACAAAACAAATGTCTCAGGTCGTACAACTTTATACTTAAAACGTACTGGTTGAAAATAAAACGAGTGCCCACTCAAAATTGTAGCGCAGAGTAAAAATTTATAAAAAACTTAACCAGTTCCCAGTTCTTGGAAGTTCGTCCTCTGTAATTAAAATTAGCTAAATGCTTCAGCGTTGTACAGCATCCGTTAGGACCGCGACACACTACAGTGTTACAGATGACTGGACTCTACCTTTATGTTTTAGCTTGAAGTTCTGTTTTTATTAAGTTTTATAGCTTTTTAAATCTTTATAAATACTGTATTTAATATTTTTATCAATTTTAGATATAAATTATATGATATTCTTAGCATGAAATTGATGTTTTAATTTTTAAAACTATATACGATTTCTTTATCATTAAAATTGGATAAAAAATAACATATTTTTTTGCCACAATTATATCATATAAATTAACATTTTACCGCTTTATAAATGTATAAGTTAGAATTTGATTACCCCCAAAAAAGTCGTCTATATAGATAAATATAAGTACGGTTTAAATTCGCTCGAAAGCAGTCAACAAATACCCTAATATAGGTACTCAAACTCTTTCTTTACGTAAAATTTAATTGAATTTTTTCGGCAATGTCAACCGTGAATTAGAGCAATTTAAGCCGGGGGTGTACGCTTTGATTTTCATCCGTTTTTCGCCCTTAGGTTATTTTTTTTATAAAAAAGTCAGCGTTAAAAAGTAAAAGTGAACATTCGGCTCGCTTTCACGAACCTCGTAAAACGTGTACGTTTAAATACCCTTCGAAAATAGCAACAAAATATTTTAGTCTCTCCGTGCACTCGGAAAATGGTGCTCTTTGCACTTAAAAAAATAAAACGCCGAGTTCAGAGTCCCATTAGCGATCGTTCAGTAGTGGCGTTATGTCGATGATATTTTTGTGGAGACGCAATAAGTGAGATTTAAGTACTGAGCGACAGTTTTGAGCGGGGCACCTATAGTTAAGTATACCTATATTGTAGCTTTTGATTGGATTTTTTTGTTTTTTATAGACCTAGGAATTTAATTAGTTTAATTTAAAATTCGAACTATGGAAATTAATAGAATACTCTTCAAACCAAGGCATATACATAATTAATTGATGAGTTTGATCACCACAATGGTAGATTAAGGTTGTAGAAAGAGGTAATAGTGGATATCTAACACATTGTCCAATGCACTCAAATGTAAACTATTAGGATAAAGAATAAAGATTGTACAATTGTAATACACCTAAATCTGCTAAAAAAAACTGTTTTTTTTATGATTTTTTGTATTTTTGTATGTACTAAAATAACTCATGAACTACTGAACCGATTTCAAAAATTCTTTCACCGCTAGAAAGCTACATTGTCTCCGAGTAACATATTTTAAAAATTCCGCGCGGATGAATTCGCAAACAACAGCTAGTTAGCAATAAAGACAAACAGACAAGACTAAAATCAAACAATAAAACGCTTCGCCCACCCTCTAGGTTCTTTCGCTCCGATTATCCTCGCTTAAAAACCATCCCAACAAATGACATGGCGAATTTTCCCGCCAACTCATCCGTAGATCTCCCCCCCCCACTCGTACAGAGTAGAGACGCAACTAACAAACCGTGGTTAAATTGATAGATTAGCAAGAATCTCGCAAATCATTCCGCGTTTGTGTTGACCGACGAGATTCGGATATTACTTGAGATGTAACATCGTTATTTATCTGGAAAATTATTTATCTTTAATTATTATTTTTCTTTTGAAATAATTAAAACTATTGACTTATGAGTTCTCTTAAGAGACGTAATTATTCTTCAAGTGAGTCAATATTGTAGAATTTTTAAACTCAAGGCGTTTTTCTCGTTTAGATGTTCATATGAAACAGGTTTGTAGGTATTGTTTTAGTAACAAATTGCAAGTAATTGTCATTTGACAGCACATACACGTCCGCGCTGTTCGGCGTCCCCGTGGCGTCTGTCATGTAGATGACGTCACGTGACCGGAAGCGGCCTGGGGAAGGGGAGGTACTTCCGGCGGCGCACGCGATTGGTCACTTCCGTTTAGTAACAAACTGCTGGCATAATATGCTAATCGTGATGCAGCGATTTATTGGATTATGGCATTAACTGCTAAGGGAGGTTTTTGTTTGCGGAATAAATTTTCTTTTTGGGGCCAATTATGGGATATATCCGTTTCTCTATTGTAGCGTTTGGCTGTTTTTACGAATGGCTTTTTTTCTTCAACATTTTGATATACACGGATACGGTGTGGTGTTATTAATGAAATAAAAATTAGAAAGGTGCTGGTTGGAAAATTATTTTAAAAATAAACTTTAATTATGGCTTTTACTTTTGGTAAAATGTACAACGTACGTGAAAAGAACGACAAACTGAAACCATTTCTATGTTTAAATATGAAAAAAACATTTACACAAAAGTTATACAACGTTTGTTTCATACAATATTTCATGATCAACTTCAACAGTGGTAGAGCCCGTTTTAACATCATCGCACGAATTGTCCGGCTCGCCCGGTGACATACCACACACAGAAGACAGGCGTCAAATGGAAGCTAGCTTCGCCTGATGAGTGTGATGACGGAGGTCTAATTTGTACATTAACCCTTCCTATCCTTTTCTTATAAGGCAATCATGCGAAGGGAAACTGAATTTGATCGGTGAGGTGACGCATAGAAAGAGGAATTATCCTCTTTCTCTACGTCTCCTCCTCCGTAGATTAAGGGGAGGCAACGCACCTGCAATTGCAGATGTCTATGGGCAGCGGTCGCTTCGCTATTTCAGCAAATTTAGATGGCCGCTTGCTCGTTTGCCACATCCTTTCCTTACATAGTATAAAACAATAACGCTTTTTTTATGTTTGTCCCTATATATGCTTGAATCTTTAAAACTAAGCAACGGATTTTGATGCGGTTTTTTAATAGATAGAGTGATTCATAAGGAAGGTTTTCATATATAATGCATTCACAATATATTAGAGTAACACTGATAATTTAGAAGTATTTAATATGATGTCGTAAATTAACACATTTTTAGCGCTTACATTGCAAACGCTGCAGTATTTAGTATCAGCTTATACCGATTTGCACCCGTGCGAAGCCGGGGCGGGTCGCTAGTTATAAAATAAAAATAAAATAAATAGAGATTAAATACAATGTGTTTTAATTTTATGATAATTAATCCTCATAATATATTTCTGCAACCTTCTGTATTGTATACATTGTATACAACTCAACACTTATCGTATACAAAAGATACAAAGAAATGTAATAAAACAATACAAGTGTTGGCGTCAATTAGCATTGTTAATTAATTTATATAACAAATAAAAGGAAAATTGCGTGAAAATGTAAACAAAACGTAATAAACTATTCAATATTACTGTCCTTGTGGCGTTTAGTTTGAAGGTAATGTAATATTCTGCTCGTAATTCATTTAATATTTTATTTTTTATATGAGAAAAATATTATTATATAAGCTTAGTTGAATTAAGCAATTAGAAAGCAATTTGTTGAAAGTTTAAATGAAGAAGGGAGGCCGGTGCGATCGGTATTACAAAATGTGCCTCGAGGAACTCCTCAAGGTTCTATTTTAAGTCCTATTTTATTTGCCATTTACACAGCAGATTTAAAAAAACAAATTAAATATTGTAATGTCCACTTGTATGCTGATGATACACAGCTTTATTTCTCGTTTAATCCCAAAGATACTGACACAGCAATAACACAAATAAATACAGATTTAAAAAGTATAGAAGACTGGGCAAATAGGAATACCTTAGTTTTGAATCCAGCAAAATGTAAGTACATGATAGTAGGCACTAAAAAGCAAATTCAGGTAATTGAAAGTCATAGACCGCGAGTAGTACTTAAAAACAATTGCTTGGAGAGGGTGAGTTTAGTTAAAAACCTTGGTCAGCATATGGACAGCGAACTACGTTTTGTTGAACATATCAATATCGCTGTTAGGAATGCCTTCTATCGTCTAAAAGTCCTCTACGGTATAAGACATTACCTAACCGAAAGCGTCCGGCTGAGGCTTGTCGAGTCCCTAATACTGTCGCGTTTTAATTACTGTGACGTAGTCTACGGCCCCCGCCTTTTTCTAAAGACCCAGCGGGCTATTCAGCGCTTGCAGAACGCATGCATGCGCTTCTGCTTCAATATTCCACGACGGGAGCATATCACTCCATATTACAATAAACAGTTTATATTAAAAATGTCCGGACGCAGAGCGCTAAATCTCGCTAATATGGTGCATAAGGTTATTACTTTTCAGTGCCCGAAATATCTTTTTGATAAACTACAGTGGAAAAAAGACACCGCGATTCGCTTCACACGAACCAGTGCACAAAATAAGTTGATCATTCCAAAGCACAGTACAGTCGGCGTCAGAGGTGGCTTTAAATTTGCAGCATCGAAAGTTTGGAACGATCTCCCACCCCCACTAATCCAAATTGCGTCACATCCAGTTTTTGCTAAGAAGTGTAAGAAAATGTTTTTAGAGATCCAAATTAGTAATTAATTTATGTGATTATTTTTTCTGTTAATGCAATTAAACCTTTTTTATATAAATAAAAGCAGTTTGTTATGCGCCTAATGTAATTTCTTTTTTTTTTATATTAAGTACTTCATAAGTTTTACTATTACTTTTTTTTTGTTACCACATTTTACTTTGAATTATCCTTTTCTTGTTAACTTTGCGACCTTGTTAATAAGTTCACTTTTTTTTTACTTTTTTGTTACCCTCTCCAAATGTTCAGTGTACCTATCCATAGGAGAGCAAAGGAGCCAGCTGAAAACCAACGCAGGGAAGGTTTAATCCGTCCCTGCATTCGCTGAGCTGCCTCCTTTTGCCACACCTTATCCTTCCTATGTGTGTTTTCTGTTTTTTGTTTTTTGTTGTTTTTTTATGTGTGGCAATAAATGTATTTTCTTTCTTTCTTTCATTAAAATAAAATCTCAATATTGTTGTCTATTTATGTTTGTTCGGATTTAGAAATAAAAATATTTAAAAAAATAACAATCAATCTGATTGATTAGTCAATACTATAGAGATAAATAAAGGGAAAATATAAAACGACCACCAAAAAAAATAAACGTAACACCAAATTGATTTACCCAAAACAAATATAATAAGAACAAAAAAAATAAAACTGTACCAAACATATGATACTCTAAATTAAAATTCTTCTACCTATTTAAATCACGCTTCCTTCAGAAAAAATATTTTCACATCAAAATTGATAAATTAGCACCTAATTTAAAACATCTAATTTTTGTGCGTTTATACCCAAATATATTGCCAATCAACCTAAAAATGTATGCATATAACCAAATAAACTATATTGATACCAAATTATATTATATTATATTATATTATATTTTATCCGTCCGTTACTGTAGGGCACGGACGCACTCGCTGCGCCGATCTTTGGTATTCGCGAGCTGTAACGTTGCGCTTGATGGTTGACTGAAGTGCTTCTAAAGTAAAAAAATATGCAGATCTCACTAATATACAAATTTTTCTATTTACTTTACTAATTATGAAGATTGTTTTACATCGTTTAATTTAAATTCATGTCAATTAAAAACGCGTACCAACTGCATAGGTAAGGTTATGTTTAGAACATGTTGAATAAAATAAAAAATAAACAGGTAAGTTATAAAAAAAACTATCAATCGAATTATAAACATTAAGAATTGTTCGTCTCAACGAACAAACATTAAGCACAAGGTGGACCCTCGCCTTGCCCGCGCCATGCAGCAGAACTGGCGTGTGCCAACAGTCATCCGAAAGCTGCCCACATAGTCGCCCGTCTGGAGACTTCCCAGAATGATACCTAACGTACAAGAATTATAAACTACAAACTAACCTTCATAAAAAATGATGATATAGGTCTTTTCAGGTCCTATATTCGTATACGCTTAATCCAAATATGTGTTACGCTAATGGTAATTAATTGAATATTATTCATAATTTTTAACCATTATTGACATATGAAATCATTGTTGTTTAGTAACTTTCATTGCAGATCAAATAAAATTTAAATAAATAGATAATCAGCAAAATAAGAGCTAAAAGTAATCAATTGGTCACATTTAGCGGTGATTAAGTATTATTACTGCAACCTTGTTACCGATAAAAGTAATAAACTGCAACAAAAACCAAACTGTATGGGTTGGGTTAAGTTTTGGATATTTAAAATTAAATCAAAGTCTAGGTTATGCGTGAAACGCCCCTTATGTCACTCCCACACACGTCAGCTAAAATAGATACTAAAAAAATAAAATAGGTGAACAATAATTTAAATTGGTTATATTTTACTATTTTAGCACAAAAACATGTAACATATTTGAGTGGAATTTTGCATTAAATTGAGGTTATAAATTAGGTGCAACTTTATTATTTTTGATGGCAAAATGATTTTTTTGGTGATAGTTTTTCTATTTTGATTGAAAGACTACAAATATTTTGGTGGTAGTTTTTATATAAAATGTGGATTGAATTTAGGTGATGATTTACTTTTTTTAGCTGATAATAAATATTTATTTTGGAGATCAAATTTATTATTTTTGGTTATCGTTTAATTACAAGCCATAAATAAATACCATTTTTTCATCCTAAAAATTAAAACTATTTCATGATCCTTTTAATTTTTAACCGACTACCAAAAAAGGAGGAGGTTCTCAATTCGTCTGAATGTTTTTTAAATACATTATTTTTAGTCACATATTTATAAACATACTCACAGATCTGAGTAACATTACGTTAATATTCGAGTGTAAGAAGTACAAGCACGCATTGCACCACAATCTCACCTGTGTCAATTTGTCCAAGCTATGAGACCCGTACACTCATGTACAAAAGTGCTGATATTAAACACCTTCTGTTAGAGGCCTTTATTATTGAATTAATAACAAAATCTTAGGGAAAATTATTTTGCAATTTACAAGGTACTTCTTTGCGACAAAACGAATACAATGTTATTTCAATCATTGATTATTGTATTTACTAAATATTGTCTATCAAACTAAAAGGCATACAAACGTGCTGGTATAAAAAATTATTAACCTTTGCACATTTTGCCATGTTACCGAACACTTTTATTCACGACTGTACCATCAGTACCAATTAAAGTCAAACAAAGAGTTAGTTTGTAATTCATCGCAATGTATTTGCTCGATACACTCACGCACACAATGGATCTATTAAAAACTAGCGTGTGCTCCTATTTGGGCATGTCAGTGGAATTTGTCTAGCAAATATGAACGAAGGCTGTTAAGGAGTTACTACTGAACTGTACCATAACGTTGTTTCATTTATTTCGAAGCCAATGAAAGAGATGAAATCAAACAAAATTAGCAGATAAAATAAACTATAAATATGATAGTTGACAAAACTCATATTTGTATATAAATAGCGTAAACGCAGTGAATAAGGGCAGTGACACACGCGGCAGGCGCGTGCCGTAGCGGCGTTACTGCAAACATTAGGGTCGCGACACACTCAGTAATGCGCCGCCCACAGACCACTCTGAAGGGCAATCTGACCAAAATTACTGCTCATTCCTATTTAACTAATGACGTAATTTCGAGAAATGCTTTTACAATAGTTAACAGATTTAATAATCTATTTTTTTCTCTTCTTAAGATTTATTTATAGATTATCTAAACCCAGGCAATTCGCTATTGAATTACCTAACAGAATATGGAACCTAAAACCTTATTTAGTCTCTTTTTATAATCTCCATGTAACTATAGTCCAAAGTAAAAAGTTAACTACGCTTTTCTGTCACTGTTATCCTAAGGCTCATTATGCCGAATTATGCCGGCCTTATGCCGAAGCAAAATCCCCATTTATTGCGCGAACGCTATCTAATGAAGCCGTAGGATTAAATAATGTAGATATTTGTATCTGTATTTAAATTATTCCACGAATCTAATTATAAACAACTAATAAAAAGCAAAGCACGCTCCGGCGGCTCGTCGCCAAATCTTTTAAACTAATTGAACAAGCAAGCGCGATGCTTAAAATTCACCCCATTTTAACATCCGACATAAATTCGCGTCCGCAATTAACTTAATAGCTATTCCAGAGTTCAGTGCGTCCTGACCCTTAAATAAGGGTCGTTACACACGTGTCGGCCACGCCTACTTTATACCGCAGTTTGTACAAATGAGTTTCTGCTAGCTAGATCGACGACTGAACTTTGTATACTTTATTAGATTTAATTTTGACAAAAGATAGTAGAGAAAAATATCGCGGTTCCTTTGGACTCTCGCTAATAAAGGTTCGACTGTATTCATAAAATATCCTCCTATATCTTTCTATTCCTACTCGGTAACTACGTTAGTAAATATATGACTTTAAACTTTCGTGATTTTTACTAACACATTGTTCGTAAAGCCTTGTACGCATCAGGATAGTATTTTAGTCGAGTAGCAAGTAGCATTTATCCGAACAAAGGATTTACTACTGTTCGGACTTGTTTAAGCTTAAATTCACGCACTAGGTTAGTAATTTACTAACTAAACGTGCCCGAACGGCAACATTTTACTAGAGTTGATTAGTAAATCCTTTGTTTGGATATTTGCTACTTGCTACTCGACTAAAATACTATCCTGGTGCGTACAAGGCTTAATGCCTCATACACACTAGGATAGTATTTTAGTCAAGTAGCAATTAACATTTATCCGAACAAAGGATTTTCTAATATATTCTACTAAAATGTTGCTGTTCGGATAAGTTTAGTTACTAAATTACTACCCTAGTGCGTAGGTTTAGGCTTAAACGAGTCCGAACAGTAGTAAATCCTTTGTTCAAATAAATGCTACTTGCTACTTGACTAAAATACTATCCTGGTGCGAACAAGGCCTAAGAGACGGGATTCTTGCCACGATTTAGCTGACTGAGCTCCCGATTCAGTCAGCCCATGGCGCATGCAACTGTGCCGAAATATCGGGAGCTCAATCAGCTAAATCGTGGCAAGAATCCCGTCTCTTACGAACAATACGATACGTTTGTAAAGGTTAACAAATTAACGCATCTATTTAATTACATGCAGTGAACTAAACTTATTAAAGTTGTTAAAAGATTCGGCATAGGATCCATGGTCATACTGTGCGTAGTCCTCACAATGTTGAAACAATGTGAAAGTAAACAAGAATAGTGTGTACAGGGTTTTATAATTATTAATAACGAAATTTGTAGAATCGTTAACCGCTAGAAATCAGCTGAGGTATCTTTTCACTACATTTTTCAATGTTAGAGTGAGAAAAAATATCGTGCACGTTACTCTTGAAGATCACTTGATCTGTCTTCTATTTCTCGGAAGGCTTTCGCTTGTTCCGGTCCGCCGCGCGGTCGTGCTGAGTTCAATGACCTTGCCGATGAGACAAATTCTTCTAAAATATGCTTCCAATTTCATTTCACACTACTTCACAATAATGAATAAAAATTTCGATTCCAAGTACTTTTTTTATATTATAAAGTGGGAAGCGAGTAAGCGGCTACCCGGATTCGCTGAAATAGCAAAGCGACCGCAGCCCGTAGACATCTGCAAATGCAGATGCGTTGCCTACTACTATCTACGGAGAAGACGCAAAGCAAAAGGATAATTCCTCTTCCTATGCATCCCCTCCATCCAAATCCACTTCCCCTTCATTCATCGTTTTCTATTGAAAATGTTTTGCTAACGATTGGAATATTTTGTAAATTTAAAATTAGGAAATCAATTAAAAACGACGTAGTACTGGGATGATATAAAAAGTAACCGCAAACGCACAAACTTCAAGTTTATCGTAAAGTCAAGGTTACACTACAATGGTGAACGTTACGGACTGATTAGGGCACGATCGTGACAGGTACGGAATAACGATGGACAATTGATTGTTACAATTAAAACATTATTATCAATTGTTAAATAAAAAAACTACTCGAGTTACCTTTTACAATATTTCTTGGAAAACAATAGTAAAAAATCTTTAATGATAATACTGAGAAGTAGAAACGATAAGGTATCAAGGGCCAAAATATTATGTATGTTATCTAATACCAAGTAAGCAGTTTCTTTCATCTTCACTTTATCTAGCCTAAATTATGAAACGCTTGTATGCACCTCGGAAGCAACCTGATCGGACGCTGTAGTAATTTAAACTATTATGAATAATCAAATAGATATTTTTACTATGGTTATAGGATTAGTTAAGGTACAAAATAAGTTATATTTCTGTAACTATTTCCTTTAGACTAGATCTAGTTATCTACGTTTAAAAAGGGTCTAGTAATCTAATACCGCATCATAACTTAAGGGTTATTCCTAAGTAAAAATGAAGACTCTGCAACTTACAACGCAGTATAGGTCCACAGTTCAATTCCCTTTTATCCAACAATAGAGAACCAAATACGTAGAACCGTTCACTACTGCATAGTTTAAACCTCCTTGACTGCTTTTGACAGTTGACAGTTTTCCCTGTCAAAGCCCGGGGGGCGAGGTACAATGGACTTAGTTGCGGGGGTACGTCAAAGTTCCCGCTTGACACGCGATTAAACTTATTGAAAATTTTCGCTTTTTAAAGGCCAGTTTTAGGGGTCGTGTTGGACGTTGAAAGGGATGTTTTGCGGACTCGCGTATTATCGCGCCGTTGTTACAATGGGGGTAAATGTAATGCTGTTACTGCGGTTCAATATCGGAGAGAAATAGTTTTGTTTGGAGTCGTGTTTGCACTTGTTTGATGCACCGTTAAATCGTATAGAAAACATCAATCAAATTCTATATATCGAAGGAGTTTATACGTTATTTGAGTTTCATTTTTAGTACCTATAACTTGTAATATTGTTAGCATACCTTTAAGACAATATCTCCAGGTTGGCAGAAATAATCATTAAAAAAACACAATCATAAAGAAGCAACCCAGATCGAAAGTTAAAGTTTCCAACACGAAGTTAGCGAACGTGAAATTTTGCTACACCAATAAAAGGCACAAATATTTTAGAATGTGTTCTTGTTGAAATTCGATTACCAAACGTACTGTTTTGTGCGTGCTCGAGGGAATGACAGAGCAAGTATATTTTTTATGATTGCCGCCGTTATTAGCCGTAATCCCGTTAGTGCAATAATGGATACGTTTTATAACAAAAGATTGTATTTATAAAAGAACAAGTTGTCTTTTATTGCGCCTTAGTTTGGGAGTCACGAGTGAAAATCGTGACCGAGTGCGTGGTTTTTGTCGCGCCCGGCGGCGCGGCGGTACTTTGCCGTGTTTAGTCTTCAAGTGCACTGGGACGAGTGAGGTGACAGTACACTTGTACAATCTGATATCGAGGTGAGAACTGTAAAATACAAGATATTGTAGTGGAAACAAAGAGGCCAAATATTTGAATCTGATAATGAAAAAAGCTTGTAAAAATTCATCTTCTTTTCGTTTCTTTCCTTTGTTCTAGAAAAGGAGATAGATATAATGATGTGTTCGTTATGGCAAAGAAAACATTTTCGAAATTACTATTCTTTTTAAGTGCTTTCAGGCTTTAATTACTAAGCTTTAATTATAAATTCGTCATACTCATCACTAGAAAAGAAAAAAATAAACGTTTTACTACGGACTTGGCTAATACGGATTAAAAACGGTAAGGTTAATTTAAAATTGTGTTCATTAAAGCTCATTTGTAACATCGTAGCGATTATTTTGAAGATAATTTGTAACAAAACGTTGGAGCAAAAGTGTTTTACAGCACTTAATAACGGGTTGTGTTGCGCCTTCCCAACGAAAAACAAACAACTATGACAGTTCGTGTCAATTGAAGTTTCATTATTTTTAGTGGTAAAAAATATAAAACAGGGTTACAGTTGTAAAGTATACAGTAACAGCTATAGCCTATCCAAAGTATCTATCGATCGATGATATCACTGATGGAATCGACAAAAATGTATTAAACTGACAATAACATTTGATAAGTCATGTGTGAGATATCGAACATTATCAATTCCATACATTTTTGATGTCCGCTGTCGAATCGCTTTGTAGCGTATGTACTTTGACTAACCCCCATTTCGACTGTGCAGTTCAAATTAACTTGTATACGTCAGTTTTAACCGCGCAGTCGAACTGTACAGTTAAAACTGAGCATCAGTAGTAAGCTAAAGCGTGCGACATTGGTGACAGATATTGGCATTTCTAAAATGATTTGACCTATTGTAGACAACGAAATATGAATAGCTTTCATCATAAGCAACTCCCGCCGTTTTAATTATTTTTTGTATAGTGTGAAGGGGAGGGGTCATTCAAAAGATACTCTGTTTACTGGGGAAAGACAGAGTTATGTGAAACTTGACTCATTAAAACTTCCTCGAGGTAAATTGAAGAAAGTCCCGGAATCTCCAAGGAAAAGTCCCGGGACTGCACCACCCAGGGGTGACAGAAAAAGAAGCAACAATTTTAACACGCTCACTGCGTAGCTGGCCGATATCGGCCTGCCGCGGCACTTCAGCTGTTGCGGACGAAGAAAACTATGTCCATCTCGCTTGTGCGAACGATTATCTCAGGTGTTTGTAAAAATATTTCCACAAAGTTATAGCAATTTAATCTATCCTAGTACTGGTGGGTCCAGAAAGACCTGTCACGGACTTGCGAGAGCTTCGGTGGCTTTGGGGTCTAGCTCCTGATTTGCAATCTGCAGGTCTCGTGTTCGAATCCCGGCATGTACAAATGTGCTTTTCAATTTTCGAATTTCATATGTACATATTTACCCGAAGCTCTAACGGTGAAGGAAATATCGTGATGTAACCTGCACATATCGACGAAGAAATTCAAAGATATGTGTGAAGTCGACCAAGCCGCACTGGGCCAGCGTGGTTGATTATGGCCTAGTCACCACGTGAGCTGGTGATGGTGATGGTGATAGATTGGCGGAAATATCATTGGGGGCGTATTTTGGTCCGCCGCACCGGATAAAGAATTACAAGTTTACTTGCCGCAGTAAAAGTGTTAAATTCAATGGGACTTGTGTCTGTTATTTTCAAACAATTGATCAAATGTTTGATCAAGTGTGCAAAGGCTTTCTGTAACAATACATTCTGCTTCGAATAATATTTGATTTGTTAGCTAATTTGAATATATTATTGATTAATATAAATAATGATAGAAGTAATCCTGTATTATTACAATTTATTAATGTATTTTAAATTATAATATTAAGGCCACTCGTACACGTTGTTACGGGAATCCGAGATTTTATTGTCTAGCAGACTAACCAATAGGTTCCTGCAATCTCGAGTAGTTAGTAATTTAGTGGCTAAACGTGTCCGAACAGCGACATTTTAGTAAAGTAGATAAGTAAATCCTTTATTTTTATACTTGCTACTTGCTACTCGACTAGAATACTATCCTGGTGAACAAGGCTTTAGATATTCGAACACTAAACTTTCGTAATTTCGTGTAATTATATGAAAATAAGGTCTGTGACACTTACCAGCTCTTAGCGCATCCATTGGTACACTAGGGTAAGGTATGGAGTAGGGGTATCCCTCCTTCCTGAGGGTCTTGGGCTTCCGCCGCGGTCTGTACTTGTAGTCGGGGTGCTCCTTCATGTGCATGGCTCGCAGCCGCTTCGCTTCGTCTATGAACGGTCGCTTCTCATCTTCTGATAGGAGCTTCCATTCCGCACCTAGGAAGATATTTTAAAGTTAATGCTAGATGAGACACAGGTAAGTACTGTTTCACTATTCGTTCCACAAGGATATAGCACAGATAGATATATTATATAGGATGACTGGCAGAGAATGTCACTATGCATTAAGTCCTTCTTGTACTAACATTGTGCTAAAGTTTAAAATATTTAAATAAATTTGAAATAATAGTTTTATGCAGAAGTAAGAGTAAAGAATAAAAAGGTTATTTGTGTGCCTGTGTGAAATATATCAATACTAAAAATATCTCCATAACAACTCAATCTTAAAGTATTAAACATTAACTAGTTATGAACCGAAAATTAAGACACATGATATTAGCCATTCAGTTGAAATCATGAAGTTTTAAACTATAATACCATTGATATAAAAAGAGTAAAGTAATTTGCTTAAACCATCCCTCATTGCGGGCACAAAGCCTTTCAATCGATACAATATAATGGGAAGCACGGCGACCAGTCGAGCTCGATTCAAGAGACCAACCCTTTGTTTCCCCCCTTTTATGGGAAGGCTTTATTCATCCCATCGATACCGTGGAGGGGCGCCACCGTCGATTCAAACAGACAAGACAATCCTGATTCAGGCGAGCACAAAAGCGAAAACAATGTCACCAACATTGAAAGGAACAATCCGACATTACCGTCCTCTCGCTCCCACCCCCGCGGAGCTTCTATTGGGGGAATAGGATGCATACAACAATGGCGGAAAGCGCCTCCTAATGACGAATTTGCGCTTTTCATTCCGCTACACAAGTTTTTCCCGGATCCTCATTATTCTGTCGATACTTTGGGGAGGCTACCTTTTGTCGGCCTGTGTGCCGGCCGGCGCGCCGCGGTCGCTACGCATTCATAATATTACGAATCGATAAATACTCTATATTCATTGTTTTAACCATGCAACTGCAGGACAATCCTCTAAAGTCATAGTAACAATTATTCCTGAGCTTTGTGGAAAAAAATACTGTCAAACGATAGTTTGTGTATTCCAAAATTCTTTATCGTTGCCAAGTTTATACACAATAAATGTATATGAAATAATAGCGTCGATGGGCATACGTTGTTAACACAAATTATAGTGTAAGCCACACAAGCAATCATTTTCAAACAACGCTCAAACTCGATAGAAACACGCTTCACGTCGACCGAACTAAATTTGCATGTAAACGAACTATTCAACTATCTATAAAGCAAACTAATTACACATCGTCCCGTACGACAAGGGAGACATTTGCATGTACAATGCCGCGATGCTAAAACATACGCGGGGCCTCTCAACTACAATGATGTCTTGAAGCTTCGCGATTTCCCGTTTTCCAACAATGCCACACGGTGCACGCCTGTCGCTCCAACTCGCAGGTTTTGTGCGCATTGTGGCGTACAAAGTCGACACTGTGTAGTCTAAGGAGGACAAATGTCGCTAAGAATTTTTCCCTATGCCTTTGTTTTATGCGACAATGAGTCGAGTAATTGTGATGTTAATGCAGCTCTGAACGTTGATATGATTGTTAATGGATGTCTCTGTTTATTTGTTTAATGCAAATTATAGTTTTAGTATTCAGTGTAGGACAATGTTTCTGCAACAAGAATTACAATACGAACACACTATTCCTTTCTGTATGCATTATATCAATGAAGCATTATTTATTTTCAACGACAGTCTAATTATCTTATTATACGAAAATTTAAATTTATCTGGCCTATTCGATTGACAAACTGACTTTACAGAATCACGCCTCACTATGTTTCTTATAAGAAAGTGAGATAAAAATCTTTAAATCGGTAAGGCATAATGCTCTTACTTAAAGCAAAGCAAATCAATACTTCTACCCTTACAAGCATTATTTCGTCCCCAAAATATTTTTTATTAAACTCTTCAATGGTCCGTTATTTCAAATTTAATTAACAATTAACAATCGAACTCGCCGGGGACACGTGCCGGCACTACAAAGTGTTGCCACTCTACAATAATTATTTCCTACAGCCCGCCTCCTCGGTAAACAATGGCGATGGCAACACTGAGCAACGATTGCCTCGCACAGACGCGTAAATAGGTATCAAACGACTCGATAAAAAGAAACATTTTAACTGTATTTTACCTCAAGGGTTCTTATTTAAACACTGTTCCTAAATCTATTGGTATGTGGGTTAAATATTTTGTCAGCAATATTTCCATTACCAGACTTTCTCAAGACTTCTTAAGCTTAATATAAAATGCTACTTAATAATTTAAAAGTCTATAGAAAGTGTCCAGAAAAGAAAACAATAAAATCAAAAACAAGCGTATATAAATAAAAACTGAGATGTAATTATGCATTGTAAGCAACTTCAAACAGAAGAAACGTCATTTAGGTAAGTAAAGTCGATTGCAGATTGAAAATGCGAATCAGCTCGCAGCTCGCTGTTCGCGAGACTCGAGTGAATGTTGTCGTTAATGTCGCGACAGAGATGTTTTACATTACGTATCTTTGTCAGCGACAATCGTACAAACAAAGAGCAAGACAAAAAACAACAGGGAGTATGTAACACACTCGCATTCGGCACAATACACAACACGACAAAGAGTTTCCTCTCTGCGTTGTATTAAAACGACCATTGTGTTCAGAATCGGACGAAAATGCTCTTCATTACTCTGAAAGCTTGTGTGCCGTGCGACAATGGGCCGAGGGGGGGCGGCTGTAGGTCCGGGAGGGGGGAGGGAGGCAGCAACAAAGCCGGCACGGGGAAGGCGAAGGCGCGCCACCCTTTCGTCCGGAAAATTGAAATGGTAAGAAATGGTATTTAGGTCATGATTTTATTAAATCTTAATAGCTTCTCTTTTCGCTTTTCGGTGAATCGACGTAAATGTGTTTCAGTAGTGACGATAACAATATTTTTTATTTCAAAGAAACACAAAATCAAAGGACTTATTGTCACATACTTTTAAAATGATTGAGCTATAAGCCTTAATATTTTTCATGCTACAAGGTTCATATTTTTCACGCTTCTTACTATTGTACTTGGAGACCAAAATAAGCGGAATTTAACACCGTTGAAATTATAAAGCATCCAATTAGAAAGATTAAAGAAAGAATAAGATCTACGCGGGATTAAGTTGCTCTAACACTCATACTTCTTAAAACACCTGATATTGTAGTGGCGTTTCTACAGAGGACAATCACGATTACGTTTCTTTTGCAAGAATACTAACATATTAGAAAGACTATTTTCAATTTTCATAAACTTATTTTCTTTTTATTACAAACTAAGTAAATGTCTTTTGAACATCGTTTATTTATTAAGAAAGTCGTTTTCTTCATTTTAGTTATATCAACAGAAAGTTCTTTGAGTTTCAATAAAAATTGCACTCACAGTATTATAAAATACAATGCCATTTTGATTTATATAAATATAATCAACGTTGGAAAGAGTAACAAAAAATACAACGATAGCACAATACAAAAAATACAACAAACGTTAACAATAACTTTCAATTCGTAACGAAATAATAGAAAATAGAACTACGCACTCGTGCCGGCTGAAAACGTAACGGCTGAACAAAATAAAAAATATAAAGATACAACAGGTCGTAACTTTTTTGCATTGTACAGAGACGGTCGCCGAGCGAGCCGTCGATTGCGAAAAAACCTACGCGGTAATTAAACAACGGGACAAAAAGGTCCCCCTTCCACAACAACAACAATAGGGAAACAAAAGTATTTTTGTCGCGCAGAGGCCTGCGGAGTGGCAAGCCGCGATAAGCGCTGTCTGCTACGAACCACGACCCGCCTACCACACGCTCGACACCCATGCTATCATAACCTCTACAATACATCTACTTATGAAAGAAAATATCATTATATCCTTTTATTATACGTTTCAGTACAGAGTAAGAAAATTTTCAGGCACCTTTCGAATAGCATCGAACGCTATAACATCTTCAATCAAAACTATTTACTGAATAACTATATTGTCCATTACTTCAATGGAGATCATCAATGGTTCTTTTCCGTGTCCTGTGAATTTCCTTCCTTAAGCAGTCGTTTGTTTTCGAATCTTTACAATTCTTTGTATGACAGATTGACTTTGATCGTTTCCATTCTCTTATTTGCGTCGGTGATTCGATATTTGGGTTTTACTTTAACGTTGGCCAATATCGGCGCGCCTGCACTACAAATGTTTGCTCAAATATAAGCCGGTTCTTGTCGATCGTGCCCGTGACTCCTTAAGTAGTTGGATGTTTGTGCGAGCGCTTTTAGAACATATCTTATTGACACATCAAACAATGGAGGATTTTGTTTAAATTGGCCATACAAATCTTTGTGATTCCGTACATATTGAAAATGAAAGAACTAAAGAAGTGACTGCGCAGCATACAAAAGTATTTCTACTTAAGACAATAAAAGTAACACATTTCAAGGGAACACCACCAGAAGACAGGCGTCAAATGGAAGCAATTCCGTGTTTCTTCTGATGAGTGTGGTGCCGGAGGCCTCAATTAAATCCACTTTCCCTTCCTATCCTTTTCTTATAAAAAAATTCTGTTGCTATGGGTCTCCTCCTCCGATGATTAACGGTAGGCAACGCATCTTCAATTGCAGATGTCTATGGGCAGCGGTCGCCTCGCTATTTCGGCGAATCCTGGTGGCCGCTTGCTCGTTTGCCACTTTTTAATATATATAAAAAAAACACAGATGTTAACTAAACTATTCTAGTTAACTCTGTCTAAATAGCAGTATAAACTATCTAGCTATAGATTAGTTCCAGCATTCACATCGATTCAGTAGCATTTGCCAACATAAAGACACAAAACCAGCTCCCGTTTGAAGCGAGGAAAACACTCAGTCATTCCATCGCGTTCACACCGTGTTTACCCTTAATAGATTTCTTGCTGTACAATACGTAGTTATTTGAGCCGACGGTGCACAGTGTTTCTTTGACGTAGATAGAAAAACACCTTTGTGAAGCGATCACTGCTCTGTGAGATCACAAACGTGTCTGCTATTGGATGCTTCTCTTCGCTGGATTACGGCCAATGGCGTTCGGTATTGTTGGCGCTATGCTTTAATTATACTTCAGGCAACAAAAAATTGGGGCAGGCGGTTGAAACAAAAAATATTACAAAGCTAAACTTGGCTATATAGCGAGCGAGGAAAATCGACGTAAATTGGAATCCAACAGCGACATATGTTCGTATTATGTAATTCGAGTTTCAGTGGGGCGTGGATGATTAGATGGGGTAATGACTTTGGGAGTGATCGGGGGCTAATAGGGTTGCTACGTTTGGGTTAACAAAAACTCGTACTACGTTAAGATGGCTTCCACTTTTTGTGTTCTCTTATTGAAGAGAGGGCTACAAAAAGCTCAATTACCATTAAAAACAATTAAAATTAATAGCTATCTGTCGTAAAATTCATGGATCCATATTATAAGTATAACACGAATCCTTATTTCAGAAGTGAGCCAAGAATGTATAAAGGCAGTAGCTCATATATCTAAATAAATGGCACGCCCAGATTAAGCAGTTTTTAAAAGAAGTTCTAAGATTATTTCGCATTACGTTACATCCTTAAGAGTAAAATCAATAGTTAACCGTAGTTCATCTGTCTGGTTTTGTGATGTATCATCGAATGTTTTAACAAGCACGATAAAAAAATAGAACATTTTATTTATGATACCTGTGTCCCTGTCGCTTAAAAACAATTAAGTATTTATAACACAAAAGACGTTAGTATTTCTTACAAATTAAAAAACGACAGTATAAAGGTGTCTTGCTAGGGTTGTACGACACCTCGACGATAAATGGAAAGCAATTACATGAAGTACAATGAACCACCCCCACCCTTAATTAATATTAACTACGGAGCGACGCCCCTAACAGTTGGCGGAGGGAATTGAGGGAACGCTGGTGCATCGGACAGCGAGGTAAACAAACACACCGACACACGGCGGACCAGAGTTAACTACTTGTCTTTTTGCGGTAGTTTATGAGGAAAATGTCTTTCAGAATTTGACCAATGTATGATGTTTATTTTGTCCCTCGTTGTCCAAGTTGTAAGCGGTGTTTAATTTTGTATTGTACAAATAAAATGTGATATCACATTTAAGAAGTCATCTTTAGAGATTGTCTGTAAAATTCTGACTTGACATGACCCTATTAAATTTTAACTAATTCAAAATATTCCAATCTTGAAAGACTTTGGTTTAGTTGTTTACCTACAGGTATGTTCACTTTAAAAATATATGGAGTGAACAGTACATTACGTGAACAGCTTTGTGGAACGCATCGACATTTGTCTGGCGTTCGATGCGATTGGTTCGCGAACAAAACACCGTTTTGTGTACCGATCTATTAAAACCAGTAAACAATGGAGCGAACGGAATTCTCCCCGTTCATTATCGACAGGTATTACACAAATCTGCCATCTGTACGTTTATGAACCGTTTTTAAATGGTTTCAAATGATATTCCATTATTCAGGATCTTTTGTTTGTTTTTGATTGATGATTCTTTTGTTTTGTTATGCTGACGTTTGATAAACAAGTTGTTTTGTCAACAATTTTGTTCACTGTATTCAATTATCATATTTACAAGTATAGCAGTTTTACTATGTTGTAGAATGATCGATATTGCTTATAAGAAATATTTATTTTCTACAATCTATTATCTAATAAGTAATTCGATTCTAATTACCAAGTAATTCTTTGTATTCCACAATCACAATCAATAAGAGAACACGAACCGTGTCTTTCAGGGTAGCTTTAGTATCACAAATCTTCACTTAGTGTCCTTAAGCAACTCTGAGTGAGGCAGTTAGATTTTGAGGTCGTCTTATAAAAATTTTAAAACCAAATACGTTGCGTTTCAGCATTACAGCAACGTTCGAAGTGTACCTAAAGTCGTTGTATGAATAAATGATGCGATGTTTGTTGAGGACAATACGCTGCGCATAAAGAAACTGACTTAGCAACCCTCTTGAAGCTCCTACCCCCGCGTACCATCGTAACAGTAGCTGAGTTCAGTTGTGTTTTATTTTTCATGTAATGTTGGTATTAAAGAATGTGCTTCTTGACTTTCAATCGTCTTAGCCAAGTCATGAACGAGGAAATTTGGAATTTAAGTAGAGTCTACTCAAAAAAGGACCTTCGAGGAATTATTTTTATCATTAAAAAGTTTTATGAACCTACAATTCTTGATCTAATACGTCTGGTGTTATCTCATTGGTAAATATACTATGTGGCGCAGATAGTATCGTAGCAGTAGCACGATCAACAAACTAACACGACACAACACAACACGTGCAAACAGTGTATCTATGCGAAGCGGCCGCACAAGGCACCGTTAAAAAAGGAGGGAAAAAATAGAAAATGGCGCTTCCTCTCGCCGTCACCGACAGAATGGCGGCCAGCGGCGGCGGTTTTATTTTTCCCCACTCTTCCGCCCCTGTCTCTTCCCCTGTCTCTTCTCTCTGAACATTTTTAAATTCTCTGTTGGGCTCGAGTTTTGCTTACTTTTCGTCGTTGATTAATTCGGTGGCCGGTGTCCCGCTGCGCCGCTCCTGCCGCATGATTGCGCCCTCTTTTTTTTCGTGCGACGCTCAATTTTTTTTTACTATGCTTTTAATTTTAAATCTGTTCTAGATTTTCGATCGTTCTGCAATTTGATTGTATCGTGTTGTTCATTGTGTTATATCATAGGGTCACTGCCCCTCAAGTCTAGATCGAATATGTCTTGGATCTCATTTCGTAAAGTTTTGATGTAATACCATTTCCAATAAGAAAACAGAATAGAGTTTAGATATCTTTCGACATATTTCGCTTTTGAATTAATTCGATCTTCGATTGCTCTCCATTGTTCGTGACAATGAAATCTAAAATCTTATTAGCGTCGAATAAGTCGATAACATTCTAATTAGAAAAGTAGAGACAAGAGTTGTTCCTTGACAGAGAAAACTGATGAACTTCAGGAGTCGAAGATTAAGTTCAATTATAATTTAATTACATCAAAAGATTACTTAATGAATTCTACTAATTTAATACAATCTGGTATTAACATAAAGGTTAAATATACCATAGATTTTAATTGAATCACATCTGTTTGTAGAGGACCGAAGCTTTGAGTTATTTGCATTATAACAGCGGTGGAATAATATATCTCCACTACTGTCGATTCATCTTCGAAACCAAAACTTTAATTAAGAAAAGATGATTGATATAAGAAACGGAAATGTATCAAATTGATTTCGAAAGGGGTAATGCGTTTTTATTATGAAATATAAATTATAAATTGAAATGGACTTAACATCCTATGTATCATTCAAAGATTTATCAACTTTGTTTTCAAATTAGTCGTATATTTTCATTGAAATATTTTGTTTTTTTTGCATTTTAGAGCATCGCTAGGGGAATTGATAAAAAATTATGAAAATGACAATTACTTTCTATAAGTCATTGCTTGTCACGTGTGAGATATCGAACGTCATTGTCAGTTCTATACATTTTTGATGTTCGCTATCGAGTCGCTTTGTAGTACTTTGGGTTGTTCCCAGCACTCACAAGACTGTTCTACAATCATTTGCAATATCGAACTGTTTCTCGTATTTAACGTTTGTTAATTTCAGTCGGTTTCAATTTAGTTTATTATTAAATGTAACACTCGAAACATTTGAGATTTGAAGGTATTAAATCGGAAGTAACCATTTTACTGAGAAATAACTAGTTAGTTTGCAACCCTCTATCAATATTAATAGGAAAAAAGGCAGAGCTAATTATAGCATTTTTATGATAAATTATTAGTTTACATTTGAGTATTAATTCTTACCTAATCTCTTGGAGATCTCGGAGTTATGCATCTTAGGATTGTCCTGAGCTATCTTCCTCCGCTGTAAGCGCGACCACACCATGAAGGCGTTCATTGGCCTCTTGATGTGCTCCTCCTGGCCCTTCTTCTGCGCCTGGCCGTTCATGGCGATGGCGCCCATGGTGCCTATCGCGCCCATCGACATGTGGCTCATGGGGAAGTGGCCCATCGTGCTGCCGTAGCCCGCACGCTCGCACATCGCACCAGCGGCACTGAAATTAAATAAATATGAGGGACCTTGATCAACTCTTTTCTACATCTATGGATATTAGTGATGGGAAGTTTTATATGGCTCTTTGTTGGAACATATTGGATCTTAACAATGTAACTCTTGGAAAGTATACTTATAATATCAAATAAAATAAGTATTATAATTTTAATGAGCTGTTTAGAGGAACCTGTACAGAAAGTTTGTATCAACACCCCGGGGGATCGAGCTAAAGTTTTAAGTGCGTCATCAATATGAGATGATCGCAAAAACATTTTTAATTATCCTAAAAATATAACTGTCATCTCCCCGACGGTGTCGAGGCCATTGTTAGGGCCCCTGCACACGTGCGCAACAATCGCGACTTTTAATACTCCTGCGACAATTACAGTGTTCACGGGACCGGAAAATATTAATACATGGCGCATAAGAAAGAGGGCGCTTTTTAAATTGGCTGCTTATAAGCGATCACACGCTTGTCTCTGATTGGCTCAAAGCCCCTTACGAGGATTTGCCTCTCAAGAGTCTTATTCTAATTTCCTTAAGTAAGTCGCCTTTTTGCGGTCTCTAACTTGGGTTGTCTTGAAGAGGCACTCCAATATAAAGACTCTTATTATAGTCACATTTAGGCAACCTTTCTTTTCAATAGGAAATCATATTTATTGCGACAGCTGAGTTCCTACTGCGTAATTATATTTCATAACTGTAACTACAACTTGCTATAACATTATCTTGTTGCTATATTACGCAATGTTTAGTATTATTGCTTTGGTAACCTGATAAAAAACAAACGACTATTGATTTCGAATGACTGTTACCCCTTTTAAAGCTTTATTAATCTTAATAACAATTGAAACTCGTTAACCACAATCAATAACAAACGAAGACCTACCAAATAGTATAAACCAACCGAAATTTCTAATTAACTCAGTGAAACCATTTACAAATTAGTCGTCGACGGACGTAACAAATCCAATAGTGAAGTTGAAATGCTAAATTATTTTGGAACCGCAAATCCCGATGGGGAGGTATCATTTGAAACTAAACCAACCCTCTTAATAACCCTAACGCACCCATAATTTTAGACTGTAAACGATTTGGATACAAACATACGTTTTGCACCCTATAGGGGATTTTTATGATTATGTAGCGTGTTGGAATAGATTTAATGGTATTTATTTTAAGCTACATAGAAAAAATAATGATAGAATAAGACTTTGGAAGTGTTTTTAGTAGAACAATTTGTAAGTCAACTAATCAACCGTAACTGTATCAAAGATCACTACCAAATAACATACAATTAAATGGATTAACAAATGTAACCCTAATTAATTCCCATAATTAACACCAAACGTATGAAAATAATTAGCTAGGGTTGCCAAGTGGCAATGGTGGTGGCGGTTGCCACTTGGCAACCCTAGCTTATTATCGTTGATACACACAAATTCAATATATCGCCAAGTGCCGATATGTTCAATTTTGCCCATTCTTAGGACGAGTAAATACACAAATAATCAGGTGTCATAGTTGAAAAAAGTTACAAGAATCAAAATCATTAGTAAAGTCGTTGTAAAATGTCAACGTTTATTTCTAGATGATTCCACACTCCTTGTAATTCCAGGAATTCCTTCAGGTAACACTCGTGTTTATCTTCGCGGAGTCAATATTGATATTCCCGTGCGCGTGTGACAAGGGCGAAGCATTTATAAAACGAAGACATTGAAAGTTTCTTGTGCAGCTACTAACTTTTAGTGCAATGGTGATAATCACGCCCTCTATACGGCTGCTAGGGTTGTTTATTTTTAAAAAGTTAGTAAAAGTTTATTTGTTATAATTGAGATAAATTAAATACAATGTCATAAATATGATTTTCCCAAATACATTGACAAAAAGAAGTTTTCGACCGTGACAGGACTCGAACCTGCAATCTTCGGATCCGAAGTCCGACGCCTTATCCATTAGGCCACACGGTCTTGTGCAGTCGGTGTAAATTTATAGATCGTCTGTCAGGTTTTAGTAGATAAGTTTAAAATTTCTTGAGTAAAATTAATAAACTTAGTTTGATTTAACCCGTGAAAATTATTCGAAATTATCATTTAAAAAAGTGCAAATAAAACATGACTGGATGAATGAAGTTACCTTTGCCATTTCAATAGATTTAAAAAATATTAGAATGTACGTTTGAATTTAGAACGTGCTAAGCCAACAGAAACAAGACAGCTACTTGTCCAGTAGCGCGCCGCGCAACGCATACACGCGCAGATTGACTGGTGACTGGTGACGGATGAGGACGGACAAGCTGACTGACTTGTCAGATATACGATCATTCGGATGTGCGGTTCGAAGCTTCAAAATCGAGCCTTTGAATATTCGAATAACTGGAATGAAGGAGAAAGAGAGTTAATATAATAAATGGACTTCAAGGCAGTTTTTTTTTTTACTTTCTCTGACTACATCAGTCTCATTTACTCCAACCATTTGCAAATGGTTGAATTTAGTTCTGTTTCATTACATGAGTGAGAAATACGACGGATCTTATTTCAAAGCAAAATGCCTGGACGGGACCTGAAAATTACATTTCTCAAGCGTAGCTATTATAATGCAAAACTGATGTAGTCCATATTCTTCAAATACCGCGTCCATTTATTACTAACTCCAACGATATCTTCGAAAGCAACAAGAGAATTGAGCCAGCAACATCGCGGTAAACAAGCTACTGTTTAAACTACTTAGAGGTCGCTGCAAGCAGCGCCGCAAACAAGACATTACTTTGTCTAACTCGTTAGCGACTACGATTCGGAGCCGAAGCGGTTTTTTTATTCGTATTTGTCCAACAATCAACTCTGAGATTGACAATATTCTGTGTTAAGCCTTGTACACACTAGGTTAGTATTTTAGTCGAGTAGCAAGTAGCAAGTATCCGAACAAAGGATTTACAAATCTATTCTACTAAGTTGTTGCTGTTCAGACACGTTTAATTACTAAATGACTACCCTAGTGCGTAGGTTTAAGCTTAAACGAATCCGAATAGTAGTAAATCCTTTGTTCGGATAAATGCTACTTGCTACTCGACTAAAATACTATCCTGGTGCGAACTAGGCTTTAAGGTATACATCTAGAAGGTATAAATGCGTATAAAAATAGCAAAGCTTTTTGCCTTATCTGCCTAATCTACTACAGAATAATGTAAGTTGCCTAAAACATGAAAATTCGTGGATAGATTTTGTTTAGATTTTTTGTTACAATTATAAGCCGCTTACTTGGTTATTATCAGACCAATTTGCTGTAGTTAAGCTCGAAATATCGTAAAATTATAGTCAGTAGTACTTTAGTGACTATTTTTTCTTAATGTTCTCTAACAATTAACTTTTTGGCTACATTATTTGGTCTATTTTTTTATTTCGTTTTACTTCGATAACAATCTTATATTTTTTCACCTACACCGACTTTTTATATCTGTTGGTCTTTGACCGAAACTAGTCGGTTGGACAATGCGCATGTCTGGGCGCTAACGCGGTGCGCAAACGCATGACCACTGTTTGCGTGTCGGCGACTACTGACGGACGGATTGTTTTAATGCATTACCGACAGGAATGAAATGATTTCCAATCGTCACTTGAGCACGTAGCCACCGACGCTTCTAAATTACCTTGTTAGCGTGTTGGATAACTGGAAAGATGTTCTAAGAATGTTGTTTGAAGAGTAGTAGGATGCTAGAATGTATGTCTTAAACGTGTCTTAACAATGGATTTACTAATCTATTCTACTACTGTTAGGACACGTTTAGTTACTAAAATATTTACTACTAGACTAACTAACACTATCGTAGTGCGAACTAGGCTTTAAGGTCGAAGTCTGAATCGAATCTTAAAGTGAGTATCGCTCACTAACTAAAAAAACCTCATTTGGATATTAAAAGAATGGGATTTGGAGTTTTAACGTGTTCTTACCATTTCTGTGGTGTTTGATATTTTAGGCGTCTCAGTATTCGACCATTAAATCGCTGTAATATGTAATTTAGTAAACGACATACATATTTTTTTTAATTTTTTCGTCCTTTTAACTTCCAACTAGCAGTAAGTTGTTTTAAGTTTACATTAATTTAATAAGTTAAATATTTTAACATTTAAAGGCTCATCATAGTGACATAGTTTTTATTTAAGTTATAAATTCATTTTATTATACTTAAGAACTAGATTCTTTACTTTGAAGTATTTTTAATCTCTTTTTAAATAACTTTCAACTCTTTTACAGTTTTTCAATTCTCTTTCTGTTCTATTTAGTTCTGACTTGGTCGTTTCCTCTTCATTTAATTTAATATTTTCATCATGTTCTTTTATTTTCTATCTTTTACCTTTTTCTGACCTCAATTCTCAATTACTTAAAGTCCTCTTTACCAACTTACTACTTACCAGTGTTTATCTGTCTTCAAATGGTTAAACGAAGTATATTTTTTATTAAGATTTAGTTTTTAAATATATTTTAAACTGGTTCATAGTGCATACTTGTGCAGTTCTTTAAGGACAGGAGATTCTTCAAAACAGATACAGGCAAACCTGGATAAGCGATAATCATTCTCTGGTCCCGACGAGCTACCTCCATAAGCGAGACAAATATCGCTGTCTCTTGGACCGTCACTTATCCAAGTTCGACTGTAAATCCTTAAAACTCCACAAATCTTAATGCCAAAAATATCTTATTAGATTCCGACAGAATTAAATCTGATTCAACCAAAAAATATTTATTATAGAAGTAATTTCTTCAAGTGATTCGATATTATACGTCTTTATAGCTCGTATCTCACAAATGAGGCACTTTTAAGGTCAATAACTCAGCAAGAGCAAATCAAAATGGCCGTCGGCGCGCCACAAAGAGCATCAGCTATTGTAAACGTGTAAAAATAAAGGTACCTTTACGATATCCATAATAAAGATGAGACGATTGTGCCTTCATTAGCCGATCTGAACATCTAATTGGCATTATAAGATATTGGCCAATTTTGCATACTTGCATGTTTTATATCTGACACGTATGCGCTTTCAGGAGAAACTTTTAAACGGTTTATTATAAACAATGATGTAGCTTTTTATATCTATAGGTTTTAAGGAATGTATTCGTATACCTAACTACTTATTTAACAATTACATTGTGAATGTAAAGAATGATAGAATATTCCATTTTGATTAACCTTTGATATTTTTAATGAAAATCTAAAGATTTTCATAGCCTGATAGCCGAATTCTGAAACGTCATTTAAATATGTAACAGCGTCTTAAATGATAAAACCACACTTAACATCTTTATTTCACACTTTGACGTCTATTAAATTTTATGCTTCCTTTACTTTAAGATTGGCTTCAAAATTCGGCTGGATCATAACATTCCAAAAATTAGAAATCAGTAACCCACAGACCTATTGGTACTAGATCTCATTTTACATTAACAATATAGATACATAAAAGCGTACGTGCCTTCTAAGTGCCACTTAGTGCCATTTCATGGCTGGTTTGATCAAATAAAAAGTTAATCGCACAATGATTATAAGAATAGGTATCAATTACTACTTCTATGTCTTATTTACGTCTTTGCAGGAAATCTAATAAGAAAGTAATCTTGTCTAATAAGCACCTCAATGTAATGTAATTTGATGGTTAACGATAATATAATAGTATAGTTATTAGAGGTCCTTATATTTACCCGACGCTCTTAGGTGAAGGAAAACATCGTGATACAACCTGCACATATCGGCAAAGAAATTCAAAGATATGTCTTCATGCAAAATACGCGCTAATCGTGGAGCTGCGGAAAATGGAGCCCATCATTGGTCGAAACCTTTAACCTTTTAGAGATCCTTAAATCCTTGAAATAATTTATAAAAACATGTCACTAATAGGTTTACAATTATCCATTATGCTGTAACTCTTGTAAATCTAAACAGTAAGAAATGTGAAAAATTAGGTTATGCTAGCTAAGAGGACCCACTGTAACTGCGTCCAATTCGATTCAGACCTAATCCCTTCATTAACGGACCCGACGAAGATAAGAGGCATGCCTCCTTCCCATTACAATCTTGAAACAACCAATGATTCTTGACATCTTATGAAACATTATTCGTATAGCAGAAAACGCAAAAAAGAACTAACAACTTTTTGTTGTTCTCTCTTGTCTTGACCTCTTTATTTCTTCTCTTCTCTTCTATTTTATTTCCTGCTATGAGTTTTTAATAAGTAACCTCTTATTACAATTCTTACATTACTAACAAACGGTAAATAGATACTTCAATAAGATCTGTATAATTTTTGTAACAATAGCTCCCACGAACTCCAAACCTCTTCAAACGCTGGCAAATAAAAATTGCCGAGTATCACACGACCGGCGTAAGATTTACATCTATGTAAATATTCTTATTCAAACACTAAATAGTTAATTGCCGTAAACAAACACAGGTAATTAAGGCAGATATTTTTAGTCTGTGAAGATGTGAGGTCATGGTTCTTCCGCCTTTATTTACTAATAGAATAGACATAAAGACTTTTATAAGCAGCCTATAGCGTTTAAAACTAGATATGTCAAATGGCAAAATGTAGAATACAGGCAGATTATTATGCCAGCTCGACTCTGCTAATTGCAGAATGCCGAAGGTAAAATGTAATCTGCCGCACGGATGAGCCAGCATAATGTATTCTGCCTGCTCAATATATGTTGCCTTCGACAGATATACGCTAATTTAATAATGTAATTGTAATTTAAAATAAGCTAAACTAACGTAAACAATTGCGTAGGAATTAAAACATAAAACAAATAGCATTTGTTTAGGTTAGCTTAAAGTTTAAATACGTCATTTTGATAATTTTGATTAATAGAAAGTGCCAATGTTTCTTATATCAATTTATTTTCCTACCTACTTATTAGAATCGTGTCATAATCATTATAACTTTAAAATAATTATTTAAATCTTTTAAAATGTTATAACCAAATTGTGAAACAATATTTTTAAGAAAGTTGTAAAGTTACCTCATAAAGTGACCGCTGGCACGTTGATGTAGTTCCAGATCCACGTTGACGGCTTTTGTCTCTCGTATCAGAGCCTCGTCGACCGCCGCTGCAGTCTCGGACACACCACAACAAACACTGTTCAATGCAAAAACAAACTACGACCGATTCATAGTACGCGAAAGGGTTAACAAATTCGCTCGAAAACGGTATCGATGCGATCGCGTATCGCGAACACGTTGATAGTCGTATAGTCGCGCGTCGTGCGTCGTGCGTCCGTCGCCAGCTCGCTACAATGGCGACAATCGACAATCGTAAGCGACTGCGGTGACGACGACGCCGACAAATCGAGTGATAAACTCGCGCGGCTCGGCCAATCGCAGCGCGCCAGTCCTCCCACGAAAACTCGTCCCGCGCCCCCATTGGCCAAGCAACTGCCATTGCCTTACGGATGTTATTATGCAGAAGGAGACCGACTGTTCGAAAATTCGAAATAAGAATTCGAAGCGCTCGCCGGCCGCCTCACAATGCAAATTGGTTGCGCGCGCTGCGGTCTCTTTCTATCGCCGCACCGCACCGCTTCTTGTTTTATTTATGACTCGCTCGCGCCGCACCGGAATAAGAATCATTTTGTTTGGCAGGTTTTGATCGTTATTCTGTGTAATAACAGATTGTTTTGCTTCCGCTAGTACACACTCGCCTCACACATTCTGAATCAAATTCAAATTCTTACGAATATATTTCGTAGCGTATATTGTATGAACTGTATAAAAATTGTGTGTTATTGCTTGGATCTTAACACAGTTTTTGAATGTTCTGAAATAGAATGATAAGTATATCTAAATTATTACACGAATTTCAAAAACAAAGTATTGCAACACTAACTAATGACTCAATTCAAAGTAATAGATAGTTATGGTATGTCTAATTAAATCCTTATCATTATCAGTATAAAAATAACGCTTTTTTTATGTTTGTCCTTATATGTGCTTGAATCTTTAAAACTACGCAACGGATTTTGATGCAGTTTTTTTTAACAGATAGAGTGATAGATAGAGGAAGGTTTATATATATAACCCACCCCGGCTTCGCACGGGTTCAATTATTGTTAGTATGGCTGTTATAAACAATGTTCACAGATTTGTTTTGTGTATTTAGTATCAGTTTTGCACCCGTGCGACGCCTGGGCGGGTCGCTAGTTAAAAAAAGAATGATTAAAATCGGACAGACAGGAGCCGAGTAATCGGTGAACAAAAAAAAACATACAGACGAATTGAGAACCTCCTCCTTTTTTGGAAGTCGGTTAAAAATATAACTAAGTAAATTGTATCTTTAAATCAGAGATCAGTTCTTGCAACTATATTTGTCTCTTCCTAGCAACTATTTCTAATGGTATGAATAAAAAATAAATGAGTTCTACGTTACTCGATGTAAAAATATAGAAACTAGTGTCTACGTGAAAACTTAAAAAGACGTAATTTAAAAAAAAAAACCCTAAAAAAGAGACTATTAGGACGTACCAAGTAACTAAGAGACAAGTTAAAAGTTAAATTATTCAGCAAGAAAAAATAACAATCTACAAAAAAAATCATCTTGATTTAAATTTCATTCTTCGTATGATTTTTATAATAATAATAAGGAGACGTCTCACTAAGGTCATATTTTCACACGCAAACAGATTTTTATTACAAATGCAACAATAGCATATCGATTACTAAAGAGACCGTTAAAATATCTGAGGTCAAGAGCCAGTAACATAGAATATATCCAGAAATTTTCACATGAATGGATCGCACAACGGAAACTAAATTAAAGAATAACATTCTCAAGTATTGAGTTCAAGCGCAAGGAGCAATAACAGAATACGCTCGATTTCTAACAGAAATTGAAGACACAATCGATTCTACACTAAAAATTATCATACGTCCATCATCCAAATATGATCCAATAATATCAACAATAGGAGCAATGCAAATTCGTTAACGATACGTAACGAAGACGTTACAAATTTCATATCAATAATGTCATTCCATTTCATATTCAAATATCCCACAATTGGCGCATTGGCTACCGAAAAAAATTGACAATCGCTTAAAAAATTCATGAATTAAACACATGTTCAATAATTGAATTGTTATAATTTTGAATAAGTTGGCGACACGAGGGCAGTAGGTCGCGCCCCAGGGCGGGAGGTGTCGCGACAAAACGTTGCAACGTGCGCTCCGCATTGTGCCGTACGCAAATTAACTGCGAACGCATTCAATTTTTATTGCCCATAACAAAAAAAATGTATGCCGATAATATATTCAATTCATCGATTCGAGTCGCACAGTACATGCGTTGTTATGAAAGAGATTTTAAATGGGTCTAAGTGATTTTTGCATATGACATCGAACAAGCCAATATATGAATGGAATAAGCTCATGTAGATTTAAACATGTGCGGAATGCAGGTAGCTTTTAGATTATATCACCTACCTCGCTGTCATTTAAATTTTTTTATTGTTGTTGTTCGTACAATAAAACGCGACAGACCGTTACAAATTTGTTTTTTGATATTGCATGTATTAATATTTCATTACTTTGGATTGATATTATTTGAGATGAAAATGAAACGATTACCGTGATAGTAGATGTGCAAGACGCCTTCTCCGGAATAGAAGATGGCTATGGCTATGTCAAATAATATTTTGAGTGTTTTAGTTTAACATTGGTAGAGCCCGCTTTAAGACCTTTGCACGAATTGGCATGGCTCACCCGGTGAAAAACGATGACCACACAGAAGACAGGCGTGAGCTTGTATGATCGTGGAATAGATTGGAAAAAATGGAAGCAATTCCGTGTTTCGTCTGATGAGAGTGGTGCCTAAGTCCTAATTTTAATCTTTCCCTTGCTATCCTTTTCCTATAAGGAAATGATTGCAAGAGGAATTAATTTTTTGGGGGAGAAAACGCATAGAGAGATGAATTATCCTCTTGCTGTGCGTCACCTCCTCAGAAAATTAAGGGTCGACAACGCATTTGCAATTGCAGATGCCTAAGGGCTGCGGTCGCTTCGCTATTTCAGCAAGTCCACGTGGCCATTTGCTCGTTTGCCACTGTATAATAAAAAAAATCATAGTTTAATTTAATCACAAATAGATAGTACAATTTTACAATATAAATCCATTCCATCGAATAGTATAAAGCGCCAGTTTATTCGCTAATTACAAATATCGGTATAATTGCGGTAATTTCTAGTCTAATGCCGGTTACCATGCATTGATCGGTATGTTAAATTTTATAATGCGTATTTTATAGCATGTAATCATTATTCAGTTGTGAAATCGTTCGACAGTATGTTAAGCAATATTACCATAAGGTTTGTGAATAATCAAAACTATTCATTCACTGTAATACGATTGACGTTCGAAACGGATTCAATTTAACAAAAAAATGTCTCGCATTGTACACCATTTTGTTCGGTGTGCAAATCCGTTGCCGATAGATATTTTCATGCAAATATTTTTTTTTGTTAAGTTAATGCAGAATCGATATTTTTTACTGCTTCATTGTTGTATGAATGGGCGTGAACGAAACGAGGGAAATCGATCTCTAGAACGGATCGCCACCGAAATGTTAATTCTAATTTGACTATTATTTAATAATCATTTGATTTGTAAAGAATGTAAAGGCACTCGATGTAAGAATTTTATTACATGATTGCGTGTTATTTATTATTTAGTTCGCTCATGTCATGTAATACAGAATTAAAGCCAAGTTAATTGTTTCTACTACAAAAACTCATTGCATTTGTTACGACACGACGACCTGATAACTACAATTATAGAAGGTAAAATAGAAGGAAAGAGAAAGAGAGGAACACCGAGTATAACTTATATAAACCAAATAAAAAAGAAAGTGGACGTCGTCTCGTATCAGGTCAAGATGTTGGCACGGGACAGAGAGTGTTGGAAAAGGTTCCATCGATTAGGTTTTGAACCTTAAATTAAAGAAGAAGAAGACGAGTAAACTTATTGTTAAGTAAGAGCTTGAGCTTAAGTAAGTAAAAACGACGATGACAGACAAATTAGGTTGTATGAAAACATGTATTGGGCGGACGCAAATCCATCACATAATGTGATTATTTACAATTCCCACAATGGCGCAGTGATGGCCACTTGTGTGCTATCGATTATCGATAGTACGGGCTGTATGTTGGTGACATCGAGTGGTGTGCGAATGACATGATCGTGGTAAGGGATCTGGAACAGATACTTTTAAAGTAATAAAATTATCTCATATACGGCATTAACTATAGACTATAGGTATGTATATGTATTGATCGTCGTCAAATTAATTATTAATTATTAAAACCTTTTATTAACGTCTAGTTCAATGATGTGTCTATTAAAATCCATTTTCATCGATTAAATTTTACTTGATTTATTGACTTAAAGATGTTAGAAGTCAAGAACTACGTCAAAAGGTTAAATTATTACGTCAACGTAATAAAATCCTGTTAATTAGTGATTACTATTGATAAGTGCCTCCCTAAACAATATCGAAGTATCGATAAAAGACAGCACTAAATTGCTAACTGAATCAATTACACGACAGCTAGTGGCCGTTACACTCGGCGACTTTTCGCTCGTCGAATTTTATTCATTGCGTCCCGCGTATTGTGCGAAGCCCTCCAAATTAAGTGCCTTTGGATGTCAGCAGAGCGTAAGATCCGTCGCCTAATCTCGGTTGATCATTTCACGTGTCCGATTGTGGGGTTTCGGGTGCGGATGCGAAAGTTTCACTCTGGTGCAAAGTATAAGCGAATAGCGAACTATTAAAACAAAAAAAAACGATAATTAAAAAGGAGTGTTGGATCCGACTATCGCAACTCTCTAGAACTATAGCCTTGTACGCACTAGGATAATATTTTAATCGAGTAGCAAGAACCCGAAAAAAGGATTTACTAGTCTATTCTACTAAAATGTTGCTGTTCACACACGTTTAGAAACTAACTTACTTGCTGCTCGAGTAAAATACTATTTGATTTGTCTTTAAAGTAGAATAATACAGAAAAACATTTTTATACTCTCATTGTGGTAAAGCTGTATTTGCTGGTACGTTCAATCATCACAAAGGTAGCTCTAAAATACAAAGACATAAAATACAAATACATAACGAAACCACTAAATGACAATTTCATGAGCATTGTAACCACTTAATAATAATTTGTTACTCTTACATTAAACCTTTTAAGGAACTACATTTTTGCAAAATGTAAGTTTTCACGATCGCTTGCAGCTACTAAATTGCGCTACCACCTATGCGCGGAATGAAGAAGCTCATAATGAATTAAACCTTGCATTTAAAATTCAAAAGCTTCAAACCCAACGCTTTAATTGTTAATGCAATAAGAATCAAAATCCCTTGCAACATTTATGCACTATTTATTTAGGTGCAATGATATACTCACAGTCAATTAGCTGGTGGCTTATTTCCCTTGTTAAATCCGCCGTAAGTAAGTGATCTATGAGAAACCTGAAAGCCGAGAGCTGTTTGCGATTTGCACAGAACAGATAATCTTTTTTATTACCTGGTTAATTTTTATTGCAAAGGAAATACAAAAAGATGTTCTGTAGTCAGTTGTTTGTGGTTGCTGTATTTGCTTTTGGCTTTATATTTGAATACATGGTACATTTTTGAATAACTTTCACATTTCTTTTGGATCGCTAATTGCACTAAAAGCTGTGCAGTTTTTAAACCGCATTTTGCAATAATACAATTCATAGCTACTCTTTTATTAACAAAAAGCTCAGTCGTCATTATATCTTTTTTTTCCCTTGTGTTCTTTGATTTTCTGACATATTTACAATCTGAATAGCTCGTTTGTTGCATTGATGACATTCCTGTCACCCACATTCATATAAATTATGAACATAAGGAAATCTTTTCTTTTATACATCTTGCTTTAATATACATTCTTTTTACTTTACAATTCGTTAAGAAATCTCCAGCCCATAACGTATGGTTTATGGTTAGTTTAACTTTTTTTTCTTTTTATAAGATTAGTGTACAATAAAGATACTTTTCTTAAGAGTAAAATCTTACTTATACAACATTTAAATGCTCATCTTTATTCAATTATCCATAATAACTTAATCCCATCAATAAACTTACCAAGCAAACATAAAAACGGTTCGGTTTAAATGTGTCTAGTCTTCATTTGTAAATTCGTAGACTATCGATACAATTCATGTGAAATTTCCTGTGACTGTACTTAAATGTGACAATACATCATCCATTTAATCCATAAACCTCTTCATTAAATAATGAGTGCTATCAACGGAAAGAATCACATTCTTCCGTACTGCGTTTCTCTGTAATCTTCCTCGACAATCAAAAATACACTATAAGTCCTAAGTAATAAAGTATAAAATCAGCTGTAATATTATTTGGTCAAACCGGACATGCAGAAAAACTGGTCGCATACGAATAAAAACCGAAATACAGATACGCTTACAATCAGGATAGGCTTAAGTGCGGTTTGTGGTTTTGTAGAAAAAATGTACTTCAACGACAATTGAGAAGCTGTACTACATCAATATGTACTTGACATAAAGGTAAGTTTACAAATAGAAAAGATATCGTGAAAGATAATCTTTTCGAAAAAGATTGAGAAGGTTTTGTTCACTACCATTTCTCACATTATTCCCATAGTATTTACATGAGTCGTACTAATGTATGGATAGATGATTGTTTGCCGGTATCTGCAGTATGGCTTAACGATACAATTTTGCACAGATGTAGCATATAGTCTGGGAGAACATATGTTCTATATAGCCTCATAGCCTGGCTATATAGCCTTACCAAGTACTTTTTAGTCCCAAGAGAACGGAGTCGCGGGCAACAGCCAGTAGCTAAAATAAAAACAAACATTATTAAATTAGTACCTATTCGAAGCGAATTCTTGCGTTAATTAGACGAATCATTCAACAGTAACAAATGGAATTTCAATCAATATTGACAATGAAAAACCTAACTTAGTACAAACAAAATATGGTTTATTTTCGCATGTCATTTAAATTGATCGTTGCCGGCACTTTATTAAACAGTCCACTAACAACGAGCGTAAATAAAGAGCAGATTACCAGGTACACCACAATACGCAACAGCTACTGAAATGTATAGACTGTACATGCATACACCATCTAACAAACAATAATAAGCTCTATCACAAGAAAATAAAGTTTAATTTGACTTGCTATTTAAAAGTTCTCAATGAAAATTGTTCAATGCACTCAAGGTTCAATTTCGCTTGTAATTAAAAAAGATTTCGGTAGCATTTTAACAAGTAAAGTAACGAGAATGTGCATTGTAATATCGATTAGTGTTGTACCGTGAACGGAAGTGGAGGAGTAAGAATTCCCATTGAGTGGACTTGACATAAAGGTGCTAAGTCCACGCGTGTGCGCAGCGACCATTCATACTTCGAATTCCAGGATATTGTAGCCCTCTAAAAGCATCACCATACATTGTTGGTACTCGAGCCATTCACTTTATGATTCCCAACGTGACGATGTTTTACTAAAAAAGCTTTCTAAATTTTCTAAATACGGTCAATATGATATTTTATATGAGAAAGACATGATAGAAAGTATCCAAGAATTCCAGACAAAATAAACATTACAGTAAAGAATACGAGTTATAAACTAATATTTTAAGACTTAACTATATTTTTTTCAATCAATAAAGTAAATTAAAGGAAATGATAGGAAGGGGAAGTGGATATGACGGGGGAGGGGACGTATAGGAAAAAGTATTATCCTCTCGCTGTGCGTCTCTTCCTCCGTAGATTAAGGGTAGGCAACGCATCTGCAATTGCAGATGTTTATGGGCAGCGGTCGCTTTGCTATTTCAGCGAATTCAGGTGGCCGCTTGCTCGTTTGCCACTTTGTAATATAAAAAAATACGACAGCCCTAATTTAAAAATACAATCTAAAACTTGTGTAAGTTTTGACAACCCTACGCGTTGGTGTTTTACCAACCCTATGTGGGATGTCTGTAAAGTTTCGAAATTTGTAAAACATTGTTATTGCTTGTACCTAATTATTGAGTTTGGAGATATCGGCAGTTGGCTGATCTGCTTCAGTCAGCCGGCCACTGTCAGTTCTCACGGAACTTTCCGCGCCCCGTGACCTGTCAATGATTGTGCCTTGTGTCCCTTTTGTCTGACATTTCGTACTACACAGGGCTGTCAACTTTGTGTAAAGCAATTTTTAATTTGATGTTCTTACTTTGGAAAGAGAAAGAGAGGAAGACCGAGGACAAGTTATATAGACCAAATAAAAAAAAAGTGGACGTCGTGTTGTATCAGAAGATGTTGGCACAGGAAAGAGAGGATTGGAAAGGACTTCACCGACAATGGTGAAAACCTTAAATTAAAAAAAAGAAGTACTTACTTTTGTTGTAGTACTTAATTTGTCATTTAAGATATATTATATTGTAAAAAATGTTTTTAATCTAAGTAAGTATGTCACTTGATATAATCTTAAAGATGAAAAAAATACTTTTTAATTTAAATAAAAAAAAAATTGATTTCATAAAATTGGCAACCCTGAATTTAAAAACTCCAGGAAGCACAGGGGTGTGAGCAAGTATGACCTCAAGTTACCCATTGCGCACCCTCAGCACAATCTTCACTTTTTTGACGACCATTGTAGAACTATCTGCAGAATTACAAGGCATTGAATGCGATCGATTGTGGACTAGGAAAAAAAACTCAATAAATATCATTCAATTGTATTTAAAAAGGGTTTTAAATTTAATATTAGTTCGATTGGGGTCGTTTTATTGTTGACGTTTGTAGATGCGAATCTGAAACGATTTTCTGCTTTTATTTTTTTCCATTCCCAATTGTCTTGAGACGTTCGCTGACAGATTGTATTTTTGTACACAATGCTATAAAGTTGTTTGTAATTTCACCGTGAATTTTGCAAGGGAATAATAAAATTAGTGCAGATTTATAGAAGGCAGGAAACATGCTTGCTTGGTTCTTATTGACAGAACATAAAATAAACGTAAATAATGTCCTAATAACTTTGCTTCAAGGGAGAATCGTATGGTGCTTTGAAGTAAGATAGCAACGAAGAGCAAAAATATTACACTCAAACCTAGATAAGCGGGACCTGGATCAGTGAGAAACCTTTAGAAACGAGAGTCATTGTCTGTACCCGACGAACTCACTCCATAATCGAGAAATTCGGATTAGAAAGTAACCTCTATCAACATGATAAACATCGCGGTCCCTTGGACTCTGGCTTCGACTGTAGTTTCTTTAACTTAAGTTGCTCTTAATGGCAATATAGTAATAATTCCTATTTACTTTAGCTTTACAGCGATAAAAACAGTTTACCAAACTGGTTAAAAACTTTCAAAAGAAAACCGATAATAGATAAAATCTTTTACTTCTCTTCATAACTGGTCTGGGGTTTAAACAGAGATTAAAGCCGCAAACTTATGTAAACACTTCCTACTTACGACCGGTAACTTAATCCTACTTAACAAAACTATGAGTACAATTAAAACTCCTTGTAACCGTTCGAGTTTTTTCACTATCATTTAGTCTGTGATCTTCATTTGTTCATCATTACTAAGGATTACTGCAGTATATGAAACGAACTTGTATTTCAAGTTAACCCTATCAGGGGTAACCCCCTAAAGTAACTTTCGATTGGCGATATCGATGATGGAATCGACAGGAATGTATAAACTGATAAACATTCGATAAATCATGTGTTTGTCACGTGTGAGATATCGAACGTAATTTTCAATTCCATATATTTCTGATGATCGCTTTGTAGCGCATCTACTTTGGGTAATCCCCATAGTTTACAAATGAGCTTGAAATAGCTTCAAACATTACTTACAATTTTTTTTCTTTTTTTTTTATAAACGAGCAGCCGGGACACCGAGGTGATCAACGTCGCCCACGGACATCTGCAATACCAGAGGAAATCAATTCAAAATCAATAGTTGAAACATAACAAAAGATAAGCTTTACTCACTGAAAATAGTTATTATATTGCAATAACCAGCTTCTTTTAGCTGTTCACTCTTCAGTATAGATTAATTAGTAGTTTAATACAAAACACGCAAAATACGCGATGATCGTGGAGTTGCTGAAAACGAGTATATACAACTATATAACTAGTATTTTATGTTTTTAGTGGTCAAATTCAATATCCATGAACCCAGGTATTTTTTAAGTTTGAATGTGAATATAATTATTAAAAAATCAATTATTTCTAAAGGACAAAAGAATAAGTCAATCTTAATCACCGATCTTTAAATTGACAATGTAGTCTATACTAATATCATAAAGAACGTTGTATTTTTGTATGTATTGATATTAGTCACGTTCAACTAGGCCGATTTAAATAATTATTTCACCGTTGAAAAGCTAGATAGTCCCCTAGTAAGATAGGCTATATATTTATAATTCCACACGGACGAATTCGCAAACAACAGGAGAACAACTGGAGGCCTAATTTTAGTCCACTTTCCCATCCTATCCTTTTCTTATAAGGAAATGATGGAAAGGGGAAGTATGGCGGGGAGGGGACGTATTGGAAGAATAATTATCCTATAGCTCTGCTTCTCCTGTAGATTAAGGGTAGGCAACGCATCTGCATCAGATGTCTATGGGCAGCGGTCGCTTCGCTACTACAGGGAATCCAGGTGACCGCTTGCTCGTTTGCCACATTATAATATAAAAAAAAAACAGCTAGCATGAATAAATTCAGCATTAACAATAATAAAATATCTACATATAGTTTATTAATATTTTGCTAAGAAATATAAAATTAATTTTACATAACGGTTAAATTATTTTTGATGAGATGCTATCAAAATAATTCCCCTATTAATAATTATGCTAAAACCTTATTATTAAATGTTATTTATTATCATATTAGCGTATATTTTAAGCATCGTTTGTCCGTCAAACACTTTCACTGCTAAGCTCCATGTTTATTGTGTATTTAGTTTATAATTTATTTTAATCCTTTGATTGTGGTTTTAAGTTTAATAATGTTACGATTATGTAATAAAATATGCATAATTAGACGGTTAATAAGTTCTTAGATATAAATGTGTATAAGTCACTCTAAAGAAGGTAACAGGGGGGTTATTCTAAGTACTTTCGCTACAAAGCGATTCGATAGCGAGCATCAAAAATGTATGGAACTGATAATGACGTTCGATATCTCACACGTGACAAGCAGATGACTTATCGAATGTCGTTGTCAGTTTCATACATTTTCGTCGATTTATCAGCGATATCGCCAATCGAAAAGTAATTTGAGTAGCCCATTTGCCTATGCGTATGGTACAAATAGTCAAAATTTTAAAGTATAAAACGTTCAAGGAAAGCTCTTCGTCATTTATGATGTCCTGGTGGCTGCCCAAAATATCTTTCGATTGGCGATACCGCTGATAATACGACAAAAATGTATGAAACTGGCAAACTTTGGGTAATCTTGCGATCCTTATTAATTATTTAATTAGTTCATTAGCTACGACAAATGTTATTGTGGTCGATTAATAAAAATTGAGTTGACCAATCACATGCTACCAGGTTTCTCCAATATAATTGTTATTAAAATATGCCATCGTATGAATAGAATAAATTAATTATTTCGTCTCAACTTCACGGTCGTCGCTAAGCCGAGTTTATTAGGCACGTAGTAAAATTTTTAAACGTATGAATTAACAAAGTCAAATTAAAAATGTCGTATAAATTAAAATTTGTAACATAAATGTTTTTATATCGGTTATTAATACACATGACGTCATAAAATCTAGGATTCAGTTTTAATCAAGCACCATCGAAGTCTTTAATTTTAGGAATCACTAAAAAGTTATTAAAAGTTGTTCAGAAAAATATTTTGTATACAAATAATTTTGACATTATTTAATAACGTGGTACGTTGCCTTGATGAGCAATTTACAATACCTTCCAAGTTAGTCCAAAACAAAAATATTTAGAGCTAGCGACCCGCCCCGGCTTCGCACGGGTGCAAATCGGTATTACACTGATACTAAATACTGCAGCGTTTGCAATGTAAGCGCTAAAAATATGTTAATTTACATCATATTAAAAACCTCTAAATTATCAGTGTTACTCTACTATATTGTGAATGTATTATACACGAAAACCTTCTTTATGAATCACTCTATCTATTAAAAAACCGCATCAAAATCCGTTGCGTAGTTTTAAAGATTCAAGCATATATAGGGACAAACATAAAAAAAGCGCTATTGTTTTATACTATGTAAGGATACGGATAAGGATAATTGTCTAAGGGTAGGCCTCTCGAAGACTTTCGCTTTCGTTAGTTCGCTTAAGCGAAAACTTGGTAAGGATTGAGTGATGACAATCTCAAGCTTAGACATGATTATTCTCCAATCGACGCCGATTTCCACCGAATTATACATTTTTATTTAATAAACCGTATAATAAGCTACTTAAGTTTGGATCAGTTAAAATGGTGCGTATACAACGGAAGGCATTTTGTATAATTTAGCAATAAAATGAACATACTGATGTCTTCATTCGGCATTCATGGGGTTAACTTGTGTTCCTTTTTTATCTCTTATATTAGAGTAGGACGGTCGCATGTATAGGGAGCAATATTGTTTCCCCGTAATGTGTTGTAGATTTGTAGGGACATTAGGGTGCTGTGGGCGGGACCGTACGTCGACTTTAATAAATCGTGAATAAGATATTGCCGATTGTACTCAAACCTCTTTCATAAATCACTCCTAATATTCGTGAACATTTCTCATTGATTTTAAAAATCTGTCGGGATGCAGAAATGCACAAAACCAATATGTTATTTCATCTACTATACATTCGTAGACTCTGTCTTTTTCTAATATATTTTATATACTAACTATCGCCCGCGTCTTTGTCTGCGCGAAAGCCGTTTCGGAGACACATTTCAACAAAATTCATCCGTCCACCAACGTAACTTTCGTATTTATATGTCTCAGTAAAATCCACTCGCCACACATTTCTTTGGCTAGACTGTCAACTCTCTAAGAACAAAAACTATGAAAGCGAACCATAAAAAGTTAATAGTCTAATAAATTATAATATATTTCGCAATATGAAATAAACAATAAAAATCTAATTTTAAATTCAAAATATGGTTTCCCGTTGAGTTCCACTAACACAAGCTGTTAACCAGTGTTCTAATAAGATTTATATTATAAAATTAGAAACATCTAATGGAATTTCATATTATTATCTGACAGGAAAATACTTACTTCTTAATAAAAACAAATGAGATGTTATTCGCTTGTTTTATGTTCCATATTTAAACAGAAACTGGTTATTAACCGACTTCCAACAGAAGGAGGTTATCAAGTCAATGAGTTTTTTTTTTAATATTATTAAGTTTGATGTCATAAGCTCTGCGCTAGAGACTAAGAATATGCATTATTATTCATAGATATTACAATTTTGTTGATAATTTGGAAAATATTTTTTATTTGAAGACAAGCGACAAAGCCAAATATTGAAAGTAGTTTTCCTTCATCCTGGTAGTGGTAGTTTTCATAATATTAGCGTTGTCTAATAATTACTAATCGACGATAGCCTAGTGTATCTTCCAATTCACACAAAAAACATCTTAAAAGGTTAAAGGTTTCGACCGATGAGGGCTCCATTTTCCGCAACTCCACGACTAGCGCATATTTTGCGCGAATACACATATCTTTGAATTTCTTCGCCGATATGTGCAGGTTGCATCACGATGTTTTCCTTCACCGTAAGAGCGTCGGGTAAAAAACATCTTATCTTACTAACAAATATAAACCAATGTGTCCTAATTCAATCCGCGACATCTCGTGTCTCGCTCCAAAAGCTATAAACAAACCTGTGACACATAATTCCCATATAATCGTAAATTAAGTATGAAAGATAGTTAATATCCAACGTTGGAAAATTAAAATTTAACATAACTCATTAAAATTTACTTCAACTTGTTCACCTCTTCACCTGTTGTTAGTTAATCTGTGCTAAATTATAAAATATATAATTAAAAAATCAGTAGCAGTTTGTAGCGCTGCATTTTTATTGATTTCTAGTTTATTTTAATCTTTTGACAGAATATTAAAATAGAAAGATGTATTTTAAAAGAAAGTTTAACATAAATTTTAGTTTATTACCGCTATATTCCGAAACGAGAATCAGCCTTATTACTGTTGTAGTTTCTACGTTTGGTACTGGTACATTCATAAAATTTATTCCAAAATACAGAACATCCTTGTTCCTGGTGTTCTTATGATATATAATTTGGTCCAATGAGACCCCTGGTCTATCTTATTTAGTTCCGAGTGTCCTCCAGTATCGTATAATCGACGACTTATTGGTCTTCGTTTATCGCAGTACTTTATACATTATTTCGGAATAAGAGGGTTAAGGTTTTAACCACAAGACAATGTCAATAACCTTAACAAAAATAATTCACCATTATCTAAAGAAAAAACAAAGTTTGTAGAATAAGCCTAAAATATAAGGACAAGTGTTTAAAATGTGTTTAGACTAACATTTGTTTGTGCTAATAAAGCAAGCCCATTAATTAATACGTAACCTTGTCGTAAATTAAATACATACTTCGTATACAATACTTCTGGCCGTTTCCTTATATTATAATGCTTATCACCAAGATATATTCTGTACTTAAGTAATATAAAAAGCGTACTCTTTTCATTCGTTACATTAAAAAGCTGACAATGTCATACAAAGTCAAAGAACTACTACACATACGGGGCGGACACAAACCGTGCCTAATTAAATCGCTTCATACATTGTGCTAACAATAAATAATAAAGTAAACTTTATTTATGGTTCGTGTTTTAAATCTCTTTTTATGGGAACTGCGGTCGGCGTAGATTAACGGTGATTTAGCAGGTGGTAACAATGTCACCGGCCGGTTCTTGCTTAGGATACGAGGGACCGAGTATTGCTAGACTAGAGGGTGACAACCCTACGAACTTAAACACAAGAAAGGCTTCTTACTAAAATGGATATTATTAGATTGATGAGACATTTACTGTATTAGTAGGGTTGGCACTAAAACAGTTCTGACCATTGACATAAGTGTCATATCATAAACGAAATAATTTGTGAGACAATAGTCAAGCAGCTTTTTGTTTACTGTGTTTTTAAGTAAAACATAAATTCTCAAGCCATGACATTAATTTTCTAATTATTTTAATTAAGACTTTAGAAGTGTAATGGAACTTAAGTGCGATTATTAACACGTAAACTGCGAAATGCCTTTGGTAAGGTTCAACTTTCACACTATAAATTGTATTATAGTCAATCTATACTAATATTATAAAGAGAGAAACTTTATATTTTTGTATATATTGAAATAACTCAAGAACTACTGAGCCGATTTCAAAAATTCTCTTACTCATAGAAAGCTACATTATCCCCGAGTAACACAGGCTATATTATTTGATTCCACGCGGTCGAAGTCGCGCACAACAGCTAGTAATAAATATAGGTAATCGAGTTTGACCGTTCTTTCTATTCTTCCGACAAATACCAATTATTTTTTTTTATAGGAGAAGGGGGCAAACGAACAACGGATCAACTAAATTAATTGGTCCGACGCCCACGGACATCTGCAATGCCAGAGGAACCACAAATGTGTTGCCGGCCTTTGAGGGAGGAGTACGCTCTTTTCTTGAAGGCCCCTAAGTCGTAAACGTTTGGAAATACCGCTGAGGACAGAGTGTTAAATTCATACGATTGTCAAAGTAAACAGTGAATCCGTGGAGAGGACACAATGCGAGAAACTGTGGAGTCACCGCGCCTGTTCCCACGTGTCCGGGAGCAAGGTAGGAAAATAAAAATGCCTCCGACCCACTCTGTATTAATAAAACCTTTAATAAAAGCGGGCTTCGCGATGCGCCCTAGTGTGGCCGCAGTATCATACAATAATTCAGATGCTACATTTATTGTAAGAAGACATTTAGTTGACAATGTTTTCGGAATCGTTCGATTAGTATGTCCGCATTGGATATGCTATTCTTATTAGACTTAGCCTTTTTAGATTTATTTTAAACCATGTTGAAAATTGTTACAATCAAAAAATATTGTAGTTTCGATAACATATAAATGTAATTAGGCAACATTTTAAAATAATTGTTAAACAAAATATAGAGTAGCATCTGTAAGTTTTGCTTATACTACGCTAGTTTAATACACGATATATTCAAGAAATATCATTCCTCACACGTTTATAATAAAAAATACGAAAAAAAAACCATTAAAAATATATACCCCTCATCGAAGATAACACTCTATAATGACGTGGGTCAGCGCGGGCGGCTAGAACAAACAAAATCGTGCGCGCGCCATCTTTTTTTCCGTTTCATTCAAAAGCACAAGGAACGTGGACACTGTCTCTGTTCTTCTTACGTTTCAAGATATAAGTGTGAGAGAGATGGAACAGGGATAGGCAGGTAGGTGCCGTGGTGTCTGCCAGCACCAGACAGAGAGGCACCAGATATTTTGATACTATTCAGTTACCACATTCTTTGTGATGATTAATATCTTTTAGTTAAAACATTTCGAAGTTTTGGGAGTGCTATAAAATAAAATGTTTTGTTTCTACATAGATTACAAACTAGATAGGTGCACCAAGCTTTACTACTCTGAAATTAAGTATTCTCTATTAAAGCACTTATGCGCTTGTGCTTCTATAGAAGTATTAAAGTATAAAAAAGGTTTCCTAAAATATTTCTATTTAGAAGATATAGAATATGTTGGCTAAAAAAAGGTTGGTGGCCATTCTTATTAGCAAGTAACACACATTTAGAAGGTCACCCACTATTATGCCAGTATTCGTAACAAGGAACAAACAAGTCGTCTATGATAAGATGTTATTTTCCATCATAAAATTTTAATTGTATTTCTTAACCCTTGACGTGAGGCGATGGAGCATAACAATCTAACGAAAGCAGCCCGAGGCTAGAAAACACGTTTAGGAATAATATGGACTTGTCCGTCCCTTTCCCATGTTATGACAAAGGTAAAAGAGGCACTGTTAGGGTTGGAACAGGTTCAAATGCTTCCCGATTTAAAAACGTGGGTGAGTTGTCGCATGTTTTAAAGTTGTGTCACTAGTTGTCGTCCGCGACCGCATCCGCATGGATTTACAAACATTTTTGGTAGCCTCTGTGTTCTAGTGTTCTACAACTATGCAAAATTTCATCAAGGTCCGTTCAGCTTTTCTAGTGATCAATCAATCCATCGTAATTTTCGCATTTATATCATACTAGCGACCCGCCTCGGCTTCGCATGGGTTTAATGCTGATACTAAATACATAGCCGGTCGCTAGTTATACATACCTTTCTCTTCAATTACTCTATCTATTATAAAATACCGCATCAAAATCCGTTGCGTAGTTTTAAAGATTTAATCATACATAGGGACAGAGAAATCGACTTTGTTTTATACTAAGTATATAGTGATTGCAGTAAGATTAGAGTTAAAAATTGAATACGAACAGAAGTACTGAATTGTAAAAAAAAACTAGTGACCGGAAATTAAAAGCTTACATTGCTTAAAAACATCCTTTTTAACAGATTTACTTCCGGTACAGTTCTCAAAACAAGCGTCCTCTGCGGTGCCTATACCGGACACCAAAGCTACGCGAAGTATATTCAAGTGCACTCCTATAGAGGGCGCTATTTCGTTCCAAAAATCCTCTATGATTCACTATAGAGTAACATCAAAAGAGTTTTTTGTATGGCCAGCCGACCGCTCTTGTCCAGTAGGACTTTGACTTGCACCACTCGACGGGCATTCACAAATCGATCTGCTATGTTTGAAGTTCACTTTTCACTTTATGAGTGATGCAAAACATTTCATACCTTTGATTGTATGTGAATTGCTTCATAAAAAGTTCCATCTTTGTTAATTAAAAAAATCTTCTAAGAAAATGGAACGAAAACAATAACGCTTTGAAAACTAACTAATATTATAGATCCGTTTAGCTTGATTAATGCTTCTTAGAAGATATCTTGAGAACAGATGAACGGATATCGATGTTGAGCACAAATGTAGACCACTCGTGGCGGACGAAAAGCAGTGCCCGTGACCCCGCCTTAATACGTTTTAGCGCAGTCAGGTTTTAGTGGGTATTCCGGTCACCTTCTGTGGCCGGCGAGACCAACGCTCCTTACGCCATTACACAGCCTGGCGTAGGAGTGCGTAAATTCAATTCCTGACGTAAAAAAGTTGTAGAACACGGTCTGGAAGAACTCCTAGGTTACGTACTAAACTTCCTATTTCCTCGAGGATGGTAGCTAGTAGATAATCTACACCTCTTCAAGTTGAAAATAGAATTCACACCCTCTATAGACGAATAGTCCAACTGCATCTATACTTGTCCCTAATAAAAACAAATTAATTAAACATTGTAGTATGTTTAAGCAACACACATCAGACTCGCGCTTGTTGGTGACAAACAGACACATTTGTTCAAATGAGTGTCAGCAAACAGTAGCATATGGCGTCGGTCGGAAGGTCATCACGCGGTAATTTGATTTATTCCGATGAAGTGACATCTAAAGGACAACTGTACTAAACAATTAAAGCAATGGTTAGGCATGATGATTATCATAACTATTCGACATATGTGATTAAAAAAACTAAATGCAATGGCGTTAATAGGTCTGGAAAGTAGTCTTACAAGAAAATGAAGCATAACATTCTTGTACAAAACATCATAGCAATTATAATTTTGTGGTAACTGAAAGAAAAAAGATCCAAACAGAAGTACCAATAAGTCAACGTTCAGTACCAAGATAAATTCTCCCATTTTAAATACCGTATAACCATCGTTTCCAAACTATGAGTTTACAATTACAAAAACCATGGTCATTACACGAACACTTTCTGTCACCACACTAAATGCAAAAAGCGTCCATTAGTTAATTGTGAAAGTCACCATCATGACGAATGCAAGGTATTTGTAGGACTATGGGCATGAATGGAACGCATCCTTTGCCCACATTTATATCTGGCCAGACACTCTGGAACCGGCCATTCATCCCTAACAAATAACCGAAAAAACTACACGCATTATTTATCGATGCTTATAGGGATGTGCTGCGAATTCGGTCTTATGTTTTGTTTTGGGAATTCCTCTCTTCGGATCATTTCTTACTATCGTATTAAGAGTTAAAATTAAAGAAAAACAAACATATATGTGTTAGAATAAACGTACGTATTGTCAAAGATACAGGAGAATATTCAGGTCAAGAAATAAATATCTTAATAAAAACTATGCGTTAAAAATCACACTACATTGAATCAAGGCATCCTATATTTTAGTTAGCTCATTATTAAAATAATCTTTGAAACTTTGTCCAATAATTCTGACAACAATCGCATCGTCCCATCACTAGTCTCCGTTTCGACCCGATATATTAAAATACAAACATGAACAATGACATTTCATTGTTGAAAGAAGATGAAAAAAAAGTATTAAGAAATGTATAATATCCACCTCCGCGGACAATAGGACGAGGCGGTCCCCGGCTCGGGGAAAAAACATCAATGGATGCAAATGACACCGAGAAATCGTTCTAGGAAATATTTTACAAGGTTTCTGACTAGATGCAAGACAGCGTAAAACTTAATCATAACTCTAAAAACTGTATGCAGTTTATTATCTTCATCGTCATCACCATCAGCTCGCTATAAGTCCGTACCAAGGGGCTCGGAGCCTACCTTAAGTGACCAGGCCATAGTCAACCACGCTGGCCCAGTGCGGGTTGGTCTCGACTTCTCACATATTTTTGAATTTCTTCGCCGATATGAACAGGTAGCATCACGATGTCTTACTTCACCGTAAGAGTGTCAGGTAAATATGTACATATGAAATTCGAAATTAAAAAACACGTTGGTACATGGCGGTATTCGAACTCAGGACCTGCAGGTTACAAATCAAGAGCTAAACCACCAAGCTAGTTTATTATGTAACAAATCAAATCCTATCATCATTTTAAAACATGTTAATCGAATGCATTACCAAAAATGCATCAAAGACAAAGTGATCCAACGTAACACAGAGCAGTGTACCCGAGATGAGTTCGGAAATTGAAAATTAAACGAAAATATCAAATGAAAATTACACAAGAGACGTTTTTTAAATGCTAACAGGCGATAATGACGGACTTGGTAACAATTAATTTTATAAAAAGTTTTTAGCAAAATAAACCCTATTTTTAGACAGTTAAAAGTTTAACTTAAATATAAAACGATGTATGATGAATGTTTAACTAAAACTTGAAACTTAAATCTAAACATATACTTAAACATCATATTGTAGGTTCCGTTTGTTTTGTGGTTCAAAATAAAAGTTACTTATGTTCGGAGACTTTTCTACCGCATACCGAAATGATATAATAACAAAGGGCGCATAAAAATATTTACATTATACTCTTTTATTAATTATTTGTTCCTTTACAATATATTGAATGTGGAAGTCTCACGAGCGAATAATTGGACGCAGCGGGCACCGGGCTAATCCCGGCTGAATCCCGGTTGGTCCTCGGCTGGGTCCCGGGACATAATGTCGTCGTTACGTGTGTGTAGCCGCCATTGTGGTGGGCTTAATCAATTAATTTTATCGTGCGTCAAGCAACGAGGATGATACGCTCGACTTGGTTCCAATGCGCGCGTAAGTGATCCTCTCTAACTCGTATGGGGATTGTATATGGCGAATGTATTGTATCATATCTAAGCTTTAGTTGTTACTAAGTATTTTTATATTTGATATATGAAATTATTCACTTTTAGAACATTTAACATTCTGGTAACTTTATACGTAAACAGATGAGTGGAGTAAAGTAAAAGTAGTCTGATTTTAAGTTTCAATCACGCTGTAAATACATTAAAAATCCTTTTTTATTTATTTACTATTACGGCAAAAGAGTCTTATTGGATCTGATGATGAAGATTAATCCAGATAAGCAACACATTTTATTTCATTTATTTTTCATTGGTCATTTCGAATAACAACCGACAATCACAAACGTCGGTATCTCAAAGTATAAATCAGAACGAGGATTTCTTAACAGTGGAACCTAATCCCACTTAAGACGTTTTCACACAACAATACACAGTTTACCCCTCAACCGACAAAATGAAAGCAGATAACAACAATGAAGATACTGAAGTTGTTAATGAAATAGTAGATAAGTCTATAGATAAACCTGGTGCCTCTATGTCTGAGGAACCTCGGCATCTCTATTACTTGTAAAGCCATTTGAATATGCCTACTGGAAGTAACAAGTCAATTGTTGGTCTTTCCGGCTCAATATAGAATAGAACGTATGAATGAAGACGTACTCGTAAGTCTTTTTGGATCATTCATTAAGAAATAGCCAATAAGCTTAACGGATACAGAAGCAGATGCGAGTAATTGAAAGGATGTCATAATAATTAAGATTCTAGAATCAGCTGCTTGTGTAATTGTTAAATATAATAATGGTTTACCAGATGTTAGGCATAATAATCAATAGCTATTAATAATAGAATGTAATCACTATGATAATAATGAATTTAGAACGTTCAAAGTAAAACTGTAAAGTCCCTTGTTTAATGACTATGCTTGTCTGCAAGAATGTAAACAGGGAGATGGACATTTAATTACCTAACTTAGGCGATCCGCTGCTCGTTTGCCCCCTTCTCATATAAAAAAAAATAGTCCAAATGGTACATCGAAAATTAATTAACAATGTTAGTGAAATAAAAATTAAAAAAGATTCTACTCCGGCTTTTCTTGTATCCGCGCTCGTTTTCATGAATGAAACGTGGAACAAAGCTCGGATTACCGGCTGCCGGAGTATCCATCCACATTTCTCCGCAACAATGGTCTTGTATCAATGAAATTTCTTTGCGAACAGTGAAATAATAGATTCGTATTCTTCTATCGGACCGTTCTAATTCCGCTCTTGTAAATATTTGTGAATGAGGATAATCTCAGAGTCTCATCGGTAAAGTAAAGTTTCGTGTAAATTTGCAGTAATTTTTTTATTGGGAAAATTTTATGGATATATTGAAGAATACAGTGAGTACGAATACGAAACTAAAGCTATTCGAAGAACTGGTTGATGTATGGATGCAATAAAATAGCTCTATTTTTACTTCATGTTATAGATAATTATCCTCTAGTAGGTAATTGTCATAATTCACTGTTACAAAAACGATTGTACCTATCTCTAAAATTACAAGAATTTTTACATTGATCAACTAACAAACTTGTATCAAACTCAATACCTTAACACCTTTACAACCTTGAACACGTCACATCTCAATTCTACAAATCAATCAAATTTACCGGATGCAACCTTAGTACCAATAATTGCTGAAATGTGTTCAAAGATCGAGAAATACTAGCACAATACTGATAGTGTAACGTGTATTGCACAAACAATCAGAATTGTAACACGTTTGTGATATCGACAATGAGCTGTGCGGAGACAAAGGGTAGTGAATGTCGGGGGCCGGATGCGGCGCACTACATTACGTTGCATTGCTAGAAAAATAAAGGGCATGTGGAGACAGTTTCGTATTCCAATAAATCGTTTATGTGGGTGGAACAAGGATGGTGTGGAGTTTCGATTAGTTTTTTTTTAATTGTTTAGTGCAATATTAATAAGTAAGAATGTAATGAAAATGGTTTTGTTTAAATACATAAGTATACTTAATTGTTATTTAACCCTTAAATGGACAATATTGTTTTAAACACTATACTAAACAGTAATACATACATTTCCTAGACAGTCATACATGTCTATTACACAAATATATTTTTTTTAAATGTGAAACAAAAATCGTGCATTTAAGGGTTAAAAATATGTAGAAACCAGTTACAAGAAGAAAAATGACTACTAATGGCGTAGAAATAGTTAATCTGAATTCACCAGATATAAGCAGCCAGACACAATGGTGTCCAGTTTACTTAGTGCTTAATTTAATATTAAAAAAACTCACAAGAAATTATAAGAAATAGTTACGAATAAAATTGCATTCTATAAGTAAAATCGTCTCAGGAACTAATGGAAACAAGACAGTTTGACAACTCCACGCAGTTTGTATTCCATGTCCAAAAGTACGGAAGACGTTTATAATTTCATAATATTAAAATGTTTCACATTGATCCGCGCCAACCATTCATGTGAACAATTCAACAATAGGTGTAGCTAACAATGACACTATGCCAAACATACGAAATGCCATTTGCACCAACATGTATGAAACATCACAAACGGTAGCAAATCCAAACACAAAAACGAACCTTACTGGCAATAGATTAAGGATTACATTCGTGCATACTCCTCTGTGTGGTTAATGTTTTATAGAATTGGATAGTTTCATTGTAAGTAAGCAAAGTACTATTGTGTTAAATAAAAGAAAAGCTAAGGATGGGCGCATTGTCGTCCATTGTAGCGGGTGTGTGCGAACAATGAATAGATCGCGTTTAGAATTTTTGGACAATTTCTGGCAGTTTTTGCAACGGGTTGCACCTTGTGAACAGGGCCGTATTCAAAGGGGAATACGAAAATGAATTTATTATTGTACTATGTATACGCATTTATAAGGTTAACAACCAAACGCAAGATGGGTAACACTCAGCTCACTAGAGTCCCCATTTAGGCTATCATAGCCTACCCTAAGATAGGGGGTAAATAGGCCTTAGACTAAGCTAGCCTAGTAATGAGTTGATTTACTTTACATATACCTTGGAATTTCTTCCCAAATATGTAAAGGAAGTTTTCTTTACAAATAAACATTAGTTGGTTACTATACAGTGCGGAGGGTCCCGGTGTGTTCCACAGGAGATCCCGGGACCCGCACAGTCCCACTAGAGGATGGCCACCGAGGGAATATTGGTTTTATTTTAGAATTCTCACATAAGCCTGTTTTTCCCCCAAAAGGCACGGTATCTTTAGAAGATTCCTCCGACACCAAAAAAAGGGTGGTTACTATTAAAAAAAATAAAAATTAAGCGCAATAAAATATTCATTTCGTAATCCGTCTCTGACCAAATTAGTACCAGCAACAGGGTGGTATATTTTCCGTAGCTACTTGTCACACCACAATGGGCCGATTGGTGCACAAAGAACGGCCAGACGTGCGCGAAATGCACCGCCAGCGTACTGCCGGACATTAGCCGTCGCACGTTCGCGCCACAATACACAATTACACAAATCAATGAAACCTTTGATTTGTGAATTATATCTCTTTATAATGTTCTGGGAATCTATGTGAATGTTTCTTCCGTTAGAAATATATATTCTTCGTAAATTAAAGATGTTGTTTATCTATCAAGTTACAAAGAAAGCATTTAAAGTGATATGTTTTATCATATCTTTATTTAACAGTAACAAAGCCCAGACGTATACATAACAGACAAACAAAAGGTAAAATAAAACAGACAATAACAAAAATTGTAAACGAAATTTTTATAATAAATTAACACAAATTGTACTGTATGATAGACAACGCTTTTTTCTGTATTGTCCTGAAAGAAACGCATTACATGTATTCAAAAAACATGTGTGTACCTTCAGGGTATGAATTACGGTGTGGCCTGAGTTATAAGAGTGTAGCGATTTCTGTTGTAGCAAGGTCATGGAATCACTCGGTGAAATTTCACGTCTAATATTCGGGAAAATAATTAAATAAATAATAATAATCTTATTAATTAAATTATTCAAACTTTCGTGAGACATCTTTATAAAGTAAAATTAAGAGACTAAAAACTTACGCGTTGCTTTGGTGACGGTACCGGTACGGTTTAGTTTAACATCACTTATTAGTAAAACTACAAACCCAAAAGAACGAGTTCGTAAACTTTCTAAAAGATAAATTTCACTAGGGGTTGTTAAGATAAGTTGAGAGTTGGGCTGGCTAGAGTGATCCCTAGCCCTGCTTACACGCAAAATACCCGCTGGTCGTGGAGTTGCGGAAAACGAGCCCATACAATTAACTAACTAACTAAGTTTCACTAGAGAGTGGACAATTTTTGCTTACTCTACTTCCCGATAAAAGCTATCTCGTTCGCCTATCGAAGGTTTGCAACCATTATGTCAATTTGGATACTACAATAATAATAATAAGTATATTTTCTACATCCCATTTAAATAAAAATTGGATTTTTCAAAGTATGAGAAAATTTCATTAATTTTTAAATCTCAATCCGCTTCTCGCTTTTGACTTATCGCTGGTGTCAAACGAACTCAATCGCCTGACAATAGTTTGCGAAGCAATTTGCAAATATAATGAACAATACAGGGTTTTGTTGTCCGACGGGCCGCCATATGTTTTCCTTTGTAGTTATAATTTTCCCTCGAGGGCTCGACTGCTACACTTCCCAAATTAAAACAACAAATATGACTATACGGTTTCCCTAAAGACATAGTTTATTATAATATTTTGACAGCTAAAGTTTTGTTAAATTTATTTAAGTAAAGTCTATTTGTGTTCAAAAAAATCCTCTTCTTGTGCCACTCCACTATTTAAAATTATTTAAGTATTCAAAATGTAAGTAGATATCTATAGTCAACCCAGCATAAGCGAGTAACTCTGATTAGAGAGAAACCTCTATAAGGGAGACAAATATCGCGGTCCCTTGCACTCTCTCTTGCCCAGGTTCGACTGTTAATGTGGCAATTTATGCCACTTCTTTAACTTACGGCACGTTTTAGGAAAAAATATCAATCCAATCTTTCACTTGGTTCTCTTGAATGATTTACAATTTATTTTTACTTTTATGCTCGGTATATTCATGTTCAAGAAGCATAGTTCGGAATATAAAATTACTAGTAAAATATAAAATTCCTAAAGGCAAACGTTTTCCCTTCGAGGTCGTAGCGAGGTAAGGCATTCGTTTATAAATAACGCACAAATGAGGCTCGTTGGCCGCGCCGGATAATCCTGATTTACTGACGGACCGGCTCGCGGCCCGCGGCCCGCAGCCAGCTCGCTGCCCGAGCCCGGCTCTGTAAAAATATCGTGTAAAATCGAAATAGAAATAAAAATTCAAATGTCACAGTTTTATTAATACGGTTAAAAACAATAAACTAAAATATATATTGATATTTTAATAATAGTTTTACTCCAAGTCACCACATTATCTATTTAAAAATTTGCATACAAGTTCAGTTTGGGTATGCAGTTGTTAAATAATAAAAAAGGTCAGGTTCAATTATCTGTTCTTGCCATTGTGTACAAGGCAGCATTATTATCAATATTCTTAGCTTGAGAGATGAAGAAAGTGTTTGAAAATTCATGAACAAGTGACAACCCTCACCAACAGATTATATCTCATGATGCAGACTTAAAATTCAATTTCTCTAGTTGTGTGCATTACACAGGTGACAGTGGGCGACACAGCTCGCATCATGCAGACATGCGCTGAGTGGAATATACAATGATTTATACGACAAGTGCGCAATTAATGGGTTGACTGTAAACGTTATTGATGGCACGCGTTTTCTGAGCCGCATTACGGGATCTTAGCAGTTAACATACATAAGCGAATTTCATTAACTGCGTATGTAGACTTATTTATAAGCGATGACAACGGTCTCACTGAATAAGGGATGGAACTTTATAATAAAATTAATTTTAATATAGGCATAAAGTGCAGAAAGAGTGCAAAAATGTGGAATGTTCTGTCCTCGACGGTATTTCCAAACCGCTACGACTTAGTGTCCTTCAAGAAGCGAGAGTATCACCTCAAAGGCCGGCGACGCATCTGTGATTCCTCTGGTTTTCCAGATGTCCATATGCATCGTTGATCACCTCGGTGTTCCCGTTGCTCTTTAGTCCCCTTTTCTTATAAAAAAAACCAGCTATGTTTTTGGTTGTAAGCTTATCTGTGGACCTAACATGACCGTTGACTAGATGCAGAATGCCTCTTACTTACATATTGCTTTATTTACAGAATTGATTCGTTGTTTTACTAACAAAAGCAAACAATAATTATAATCCCATATCATTCCATCGTTTATTTTTTTTACCTATTATTACGTAAATTGCATTGATATCAATTGCAATACGCTGTCGAATCTCGTCTTTGAAGTATAAAGGCATGCAAGAACAAGACCGTTGCGAATCTTTCCAACAATGACCACGTTTAACCCGATGCGTCACACCTTCACGGCTCGCGCTTTGAGTGCAAACAGCGAGACGAAATCCTGAGTAATGTGCCGCCGATCATTTACAACAACAATGTACAATCAATAACAATTTCAAGACGCGTACGCGATTCTGATTTGTGTTTCCACGCAGAAAACGATGTTACAATGGACAAAAGAGATCACAATATTTATGAATGTCTTAAAAGGAAACTGGACAAATTCATCCATCAATTTGCTACCAAAGTAACTATAGTTTACCCTTTTTGGGACCATTGGCGATAGGGGTGGAGGTCCTGATCGGTAGCTAAAATGGTCCCCGGAAGACGGTGGCATAGCGTCGCGCTTACGTCGTCGTAACAACAGAGAATACCAGGTTGTATGGTGCTGAGGGTTCCAGTGAGTTCCTCGGAGTGCCTGGAACCCTTTTAGATCGCACTCGAGGGTGGCCACCGGGGTGTTTTAGTGTGTCGAACCCCCCAGAAGGCAAGGGTATCTTTAAAGATTTTCAGATCGAAAAAAGCATAACGAGATAGCATCGAAGAAGCATAAAGCATAAGCAGAACGAAGCATATCTGGCAATAATTTCTAAGATTACCAATTCATAAAATGACATAATTTTTTAATGAAGCCAATTCGACAATCTCTTCTTATAAGAACACAAACGTTAGGAAGTTAAAACGAAATGTGAAGCTCCACCACACTATATAGCTACTAGGCAATGTTTAATTTATTCTTGACCCGGATTTTCTCATGGCCGGCGCAATATATCTTTATTAATTATACATTCCCGTGCAATGTAAACATGAAGCTTTGTTCCGCGACGGGGTGAGCAGACTCCGCACTCTATTTGTCTATGAACTGAATGTGGCGCGCCCTGCAAACTGCTATATAATACGACTAATTATGCTTTATGTTAATTTTATGGCTAAAATGTCTTTTTATAGTTATGCGGTGTATAATTTAAGTGGCGGGCTAGTGTTGTATGCGTTTGTGATGCGTCTTTTGTATGGGAATCTGAATTATTTAATGTGTTACAGTGACGTCTCTGGGTGCGAGGATTACTGTACTGACACTGTCGACACGAATCATTTTAAATTAATAATAATATATGGGCGTAGGGATAAGCCCTCTTGTAACATCAAGAGTTATGTACCTTTTGTTTTGTATATTAAAAATAAAAGTGTCGAATATTTTTATCAAAACATCATCAGAACAGGAAACACTACTTATATGTTTCGATACAAAACTTCAGTTGTTAATTTTAATTTTTATTAAATCTTAAAATACTTAGAATACATTATAACAAGGAAACAATTTGAAAGATTTCCCAGCGCTTCTCCGCCCTGTCGGCAGGGTTCCTGCCGTGGTCGTCGTGTGAACGCAAGGCGCTGGGCGGAACCGATCACGCTGGGCGCACCGCCCTACCCTGCACGATGCGGCAGTCGGAGTGTTACAATGTTCACACGAGACCTTATTCTTATCCAACACTTTAACTGCTTAGACGTAGGATTGTTTGATTGTTACTACTTAACTACATATTATATTTAAAAGCAAACCTACATTTACCAACTTGAATAAATTTAAATTCTTTCTTTACCTTTACCTACCTTTTTGTGTCCAAAACTCGGAAAATGTTACAGTTTTTAGATTTTGGTTTGCAAGTTACTTTTGATTATTCTCATTGTAAAGTACGTAATAAATTAAGACAAAACTCATATTACGAGTAAAGACAAAACAATTAAAAAGTTCATTCGCTGATTTAAGTGTAATTATTTTAAATTCTTCAACTTCTGTGATGTTTCTTTTTACTTTCACAATATTTTAGGTACCAGAATGTTCTCTTAATATAATACATGTTACAATATTCAATATAAAACATTATACAATTGGAATGTAATTCATTTACAAAATAACAATATCAAGTTCGCAATTACACCGGCAGGGGGCGCCCGACGTCGTCGACTCGGGACGTCGAAGATGGGCCGGCCGTTCCTGCTGAGTTACTTACTTGGAGTTCATGAGAAATCTAGGCGTGACAAGTAGGTGTTAACTTTAAAATTGTAAATTAATAATTTTATATGTTGTGAGAAACTAGTTTGTGTTTAAAGTTCACGCTAATAATATTCTATTTTTAAAGAATCTATAAATTAAAGATGGCTGACTTGATTTGTTTGACCCGTGGTGATTACACAAAGTTGGAACGCAAAAAAAAATCTGGGAATAAACTAGATATGAGATGAATTCCAGATGTATCCAATGAAAAGATTAATTAAAGGCAAAAGTTTTTATCTGGTCCTTATACTCGAGAAACATAAAAGACAGAACTATAAAAAAGGTAAATCACAATTCGTACAAAATGAAGTAAATTCAATGATTATAAAAGATGTAGCAATAGAGGTTTGTTACGAACTATTTATAGTTAAAATAGTTTATGATAGTTATAATTCTGTTTAACAATATAACACCGAAAACCTTCGCATCCGGTATATCTCACCTCTTCAACGGAGGCTGTTAACAAAGGGCTAAATTGATCAGCCATTACTCCCTTTACCATAAAAAGGGGATCTTAGATTCAGGTGTCAAAATTAAAAAAAAATATCCATTCATAAAGAGATCCGTCAACGTATCAAATCTCAAGAAAAAAAGATTATAAAAAAACAACGCAAAAAATTGTCACAAAGGGTCCCAGACGCAATCCAAGAATCCAATATCCTAGTACAAAGGATTGTGTTATTTTAGGTTCTTAAGATTCTGTGATATTTTTCACATTCAGTGCGTATAATCAAAAGTCGATTGATTTATCCATTCATCGAACAGCACCACAATAGTGTGGCGTCGCATTTTATTACACAACTAAATCCTTTGCATCAAATACGTAACAATAGTTTTTGAACCCACATTTCATTTAATCTAATTAATAAGAAAATTATCTTTAATATCAAGACACATTACTATTTACTAAACTACACAGTAAAACATTCAAAAAAAAATATTACTAGGAAAAATTAATAGCAAAATATTCAGTATCGATGCCTTTAAAGATTGTATGAGAAATTCTAAATAAAACAACGGAGAGAGTTAAATATAAACAAGAGAGTCCAGGGATGAGGCACAGATTCGATTCCCCGGATTGGACGGAGTCGCTCCAAAGCAACATGGCTGTCGTTGACACAACGCATTGTTCAAACAGAAAAACGAGACAATCTTTTTTTCTCCTTTCTTTTCTTTTATCTTTTATTCTATTCCGTGGTCACAATGGCCGCTCGCTGCGGCCCTGGTATTTTACTTACCTATCAACATTGTTTTTTGGGTGTCAACATTCTTATTAAAGCATTTTATTGTGTGTTGAAAAAAGCCAGCGTGTCGAATCTCATTCCATCGATGGTTAATAGCGAAAAAGAATTCGATGTAGAAATAGTTGAGGTTTGATATGGTCCATCGTGTCCGGTTTTGATTAAAATTTATATTGTTGCGGTTGTTTTGGCTATAAATATGTCATCGGAGCGTCCTAAGATACGAAGAATATTCTAAATTCGGTGATACTTTATTGATACTTCTACAGAAATGCCAATGAGGAAAACAGGGTCCATGTTGTAAATACTTTAACAATCAATTTATATCACAATAATTATTATAACCAGCAAATGAATATTACGTCCAATTATTACTCCTGTTTAAAAGTGTGTAAATATGAAATATGAATGCGCGGACAATACGCCGGCTGTCGGCTCACATTTGGAGCGTCTAATCTTCAAGTTGTACAAGCCCAGGCCCAAGGACCCGCTCGTATTGTAGCTCACAACGCGAGCATTACCCATTCATATCATAACGTTTATAAATACGTTTGACGTAGCATTGTGAACGTTGTCTCGTCTCCCCGAGGATGACGGGAACAAAGCGCACGACTCGTACCGAAAGCACGACAAAGGAGATCGTAACCCGTCATTTCTGTATTGGCTATTTTATGACAATAAGCGTATTGTTGGAAGGAATTGTATTGATGCTTTGTGCGTAGGAATTCGCGAAACTGGAATTGTCTCACTGGTGCTGCTAACGAACGTCCCCGCGGGCGCGCGCCGCACGTATATGCTTCACGTCTCCCTTTTGTTGTGGACTCTAGCCAGCTGTCGAAATGAGTAATATTTTTCCTAAGTGTAAATATCTTGTCTGTGTGAACATAAGCCATGATCTTATGCTCTGGCACTTATCGTCACGTTGTAATGTAAACCTTGGCGAAGTAATTAATTTCGGACGCATAATTTTGTTGTAATGTCATCAAAATTAGAATAACATCTTATATCTAGAATATTTTGAGTAAGATTAGTGAATATTATATAGAAATACTCATTCTTTGGTAGCTTTCCTCGAATTGAGTTAAAATCGTGAGAGCTTTTCAACCTTGGTTCGACGTAACGTTACTTAGCTTAGTTGTGTCCCGCCGGTCCATTCATGCTGCGCTACTATTGTTTGCCCGTCGGTCTCCTCGGCCTCGTGATAATATTTGATTTGCCAGCGACCTGCCTGCCCACCTTTGTGGTGGGCCGTCGGTGCACCCACTCGAGTTCCGTCCATTGTTTGCCGAGTCCAAGATAAAAATTCAAAGGTTTGTATTTTTAAATCTCTCTTTCTTCGGCTTCTGTATCGGTGAATGGCTTCTGTTATACAAACATTAGCAATTATGATGACTGCACGTTGCTGGCGGACGTGCGAGCGGTTTGTTCCGAACGCAGTTATTTCATTGTTGTTTATCACTTTGTTAGTTACCGGTGCGTGGTCAGTTTCTGTCATATTCTATATCACACCCTTTGGAAGCATTGAAAAAAAAAACATATTCTAGATACGTTTCTTGCATGTGCTATGTCGCTTGTTCTGGTTTTATATCTGTGTCTATATTATCTATCTGTTTTCACTTTTACACATTATCGTGCATTAGAAATCGAACCTCTGTCATGTCTGTTCAGTTACCTCAGACCTATGATACTCGTATAATGTTTTTTGAATAATCTGTACACATCATCGTGTGAAATTCTATTTACACATCACCCTCATAGACAATCCAAATTATTTGATTCAGTGGAGGCATTAGTGCGGAAAAATTAACTCATGCGATATCTTGGATTTATTTTAGTGTATTGTTGTTAATACATTTAAATAAATGTAGTCTCTATTACCTCATGCTAAAGGCTATAATTGCGTGACAATGTTAGGGTTATGGTATGAGATAACAATACCCTTTGCTTTTATAGTATTACAGTGGCCCTTGTCTTATGTTCGATTGTGGTCAGGTATCAATGTGAAATGAATAGACTTTTAATACGCTTTTTCACCTTTGATCTGTTTTTGTTAAAACTTAACGGTTACTGTCGGTTTTAATACTTTCTTAATTGTAATGAGTTACTTGTACTTAGTTAGACCAATTGTTACTGTAAATAATTCAATCAAAAGCTTTTGAGTTTTAATAATAGTTGTTGGCCCGTAGTTTATATATCTAAAAACAAAAGTTAAATTCTTTTCACGTAAGCAATAAGTTAAAATCATTGAAATTGATTTAACATATAATTTGTTTTAACGAAGCCACAAGAGTTTATAAAGTAGCAATTATAGCTAAAGCACTTCGGACAAAGGTTTTTTAAAAAGAAACAAATCTTGACTTCCAATTACTTCCCGGAGTCGACTGTTTCAAGTGTCATTAGACCAAAAGTTTACGATATTAATTGTGCAATTATTTGATTCCATTGTAACACATCGAACGGTAGTTGGTCTCTTTGTATCGACGGTACGGCATCGGGCACGTGGTCCTACAAAGCACCACTTCTTCGACCACTCATTACTGTTTAATGGTCTTACATTTAAAAAAGAACTTGACGTTTACAACACTCTGACATACCTACTTACAAACACTATAAGCGAATTTAGACTTTAGTAGTTAAGTTATAAGAGTGGGTGTTAACGAATTATTATATTTGTCAAACAAGCGATGAAAGATTCGTTATTTAAATTTGACGATTGGAGTGTGTCAGATAAATGGTCGGCCTCGAAATCGCTTGTTCGGATTCACCGTTCGTAATTACCGCTCGGCGTTTATTTGGATTGTATTCGTGTCCACTTTATTTCTTTTAACTTTAAGACACCATCAAACTTTCAGTTCTAACTACGACAAACAATTTCTATTCATCCACTCAACTCATGTTTTATTGAAATTCCATCAAGCAGAACATAAATATAAAATTTGTAAGCTTGTCTTAATATCATCAAAACTGGTCCTTCGAGCCGGATTAAACTACTGTTTTAATATCTTTCTAAATTAACAATACATCTATTACTACCTAGAAGTTAAAATCGACCATAAACACAAGGAAAATGGATATTCGTAAGCTCCAAAGCAACCAGTAATAGTTAACCGGCAACATATTTTTATAATTGATTCATCGCGTACATTCGTTTTATAGACAAAAAGATATTTAAAATCGTTCTCGAGCCGAATTCCATCGGTCATAATAAAAAGAAACACATAGACATCAATAGGGAACCGCTATGGAGAATTGAATACGGTATTAGACTGGCCGGGACGCGTCTCGGGATCGCGGCCAGACAGGTCGACGCCGATCGGGTCTTACGGGGGTACGTCGCTGATCCTATCTACAAAGGGTATAAAAACGAATTAAAAATTATTATAGAATATCTAATACATTTGTATTGTTCAGTTGTTTATGTTTTTAATATACCATTTGGGAAAAAGCGCTAAAGAGAAGGGAATACCAATGTAGTTTTTAACCGACTTCCAACAGAAGGAGGTTATCA
>QDHC01004792.1:89601-112409 GCA_013186455.1 Papilio dardanus tibullus | reverse complement strand
GGTATCAAAGAGCAATTAAATTCAAATAAGTTAACGTACCTTTTAAACTAAAAGAGTTAGATTTTTTTTATTAATTTTCCCTATGCAGGTACCGATCTGGTGATGTACTGGCACTGGCTTATCGTTGAATTTTGGGACACCCTGTATATGCAAAGTGGGCAATGCACACGAGCGCCATCCTTAAGGGGCGGAAAAAACAAATGGTCTAAAAAAAATAAAAAAAATATAATAAAAATTCAGTTCTTTACTTTATTTCTTGAACCCACCTACTATTAAAAAATTATAATAATTCATTATGCTTAAGGGGCACCAAATCCTTTTTTGCACACAGACGCCAGTAGCCCTTACGGGGGCCCAGCAATCTCAGCGATAGCTAGTATACCAACTTACGATAAATGTGGTATTTTCTCCACTGGACCGCACGGCAGTGTGACGTCATTCGTCGGATATTCAATCCACACTATATCGGGTGGTTTCACTAGTATCGGCAACATGTTCAAATCAACTGCTTTACCCGCATTTAAACTTCGTATTATAATACCTAAAGAAATGGTAATTACTACGTAACCCAGTCTGCGAACGGCCTAAGGCGGTATATGTTGCCATAGACAATACAAAATTAAACCGGTATACTGGCGATTGAACTATCTATTCAAAAATATATAAAACTGAACTTACATAAACTTCCAATAGTTAAAAGTAAATTAAACGGCTCGAAAAAAGGCATTCTTTCCGCTTCGGAATAAAAAATCACTTTGTTACATTTTCGCGCGTTTCCTAACCTTAAATAAAAGTGCTATGAAAAACGTTATTCGATTTGAATCAATTTAGTAACAACTAGTGATGTTCTAATTGAAGTATGGTTCGCGGTTAATAATTATAATTTAATTTGCACATCAAAAGTAGCTTATTTATTTACAGATTGAAAGATACCTATAGGACTCAACTATTTTTTATAAAGCGGCCGAAGACTATTAGGATCGCTTGTCATAGTTCGAAAGTACATTCGTATTAATGAGATATTAATGTTTAAGCAGATTGTTACGATAAGGCGTAACATAAAAAAGTACGCTATTGTTAAGCAAAGATTTGACTACTAAGTTCTTTTCTTTCTTTATTTTTAGTAGTCGATTATCGACAACTTCGAATTGATCTTGAGAACATCACTATTCAGTACATTGAACAAAAAGTTACAAATAGTGCACCATTCAGGTATCGTATGAAGTTTATAAATACTGCGAGACTATAGTTAGCAAGGTATGCATTAAAATTAAATATTATTACTTAAGCACGTTCGCTTCGACGAAAACAATAACCATTTTGTCACGGTCTATCATTAGAAAATATTTAAAATTTAACGACATCAGAATTTACATAACTGAGTTAATTGAAATTTCTATTTAATTGTCAATGAATGAATTTAAATTACAATGCAGGAACCTACAGTTCACTTTTTTTTAAATATGGATTCGATTATCGATTTTGTAATGCCAATATCGATATAAACATGCCCTTTCTTATTTTTGACAGCAACATGACATGACAACGCGTCTAACCTCAAACTCCTAATAAAATAATAACATTAGATGGAATAAAATAAATGAAGAAAAAATGATGTTTCTGTATTCACTAGGTGTTTTTTCATATATAGTGCAAGCTGTATTTATAACTATGGCCGTCGGTGAGTATATAATAATAGAAAAATAATTAAATTTGTATACATAATATATAATTTACGTCTTGTTGCAGCGGCAGGACTTTATTATTTGGCTGAATTGATTGAGGAATATTCTGTGACAGCGAAATACGTGATATCTTGGTTAATTTTCGTAAGTGTAACAATTATAAATGCGATAGTCTTGAATGGACGGATGTTACTGTTTAAAAACGGCTTAAAAGGTCTCGATGTTTGCCACAGATGTAGAAAATAGTCTGAAAGCACACATAGGCTACTAACTACGTCTTTTTTATGTCGAGCGTCCAAAACGATGTCCATTTATTACCATATGTCTTCATTAGACCGAGTTTTTAATAAAAACGGAAGTTTTGCTTTAGTGTAAGGCAGTTTTTTACGTGACAATAGTCTAATGAAGTCTCGTTGAAAATTTTAATCGTAATTTTGTACTATTTCAGGGTACGGCAGCCATTCATATGTGTTTAATAATATTCGAAGATTTACCTATACATTTAAATTTAATAGGTTTTCTACAGCAATTTTTACATTGGCTTATGATTCGAGATTTTCCAGTAGTCAAAATGACAAGCTTGACTTTATACTCTTCTATATTAAATTTAGCTATACACCATTATTTGGCTTTTAAGTTTTTTGGGAACGCATACATACCTTTTTCAGAAGTAAGTAAAATTTACGCAATTTATTAGTATGCTAGATACTAAAAAATTAAAGGAATTTTTGTATGAACTCAAAAACTACTAGATCGGTTTTAAAAATCTTTCACTGTTAGATCTACATGATCCCATTCATGATTTTAACAGTGGTAGAGCCCGCTTTAACATCTTCGCACGAATTGTCCGGCTCGTCCGGTGAAATACCACGACCACACAGAAGACACGCGTCAAATGGAAGCTATTCCATGTTTCGTCTGAAGAGTGTGGTGCCAGAGGCCTAGTTTTACTCCACTTTCTCTTCCTATCATTTCCTTGAAAGGAAATCATGGTATGGTGAAGTGGATTGACGGGGAAGGGGACGCATAGGAAGAGGTTTTTTCCTCTTTCTGCGCGTCTCCTCCCAGTAGATTAAGGGTAGGCAACGCATCTGCAACTGCAGATGTCTATGGGCAGCGGTCGCTTCACTATTTCAGCGAATTAAGGTGGCCACTTACTTGTTTGCCACTATGTATTATAACAAAACAAAACATCACTCACTATATGGTCCCACTGAGGGGCTCGGAGCCTACCCTAAGGGGGCGATCCCAGTGTACCTTTGGCTTTTTTTTTAAATTGTCGGCGAAGTCGTGAGAAACAGCCAGTAATTTTGTTTTAATTTTCAGGTATTGGGATATTTTACGATATGTTTGTGGCTAGTACCGTTGACATTGTTTGTGTCACTTACAGCAAATGATTATGTACTACCCACGAGGGGAGAGAAACAACCTTTACTTGGTAAATATATCTATACTAATATTAAAAAAAGAGAAAAATTTCTATTTTTGTATGTACAATATATAAATTACTCAAAAACTACTGGGCCATTTTCAAAATTTCTTTCACCGTTAAAAAGCTATGTTATCCCCGAGTAATATTAGCCATATTTTTTACTTCCGCGCGGACGAAGTCGCGAACAAGAGTTAGTTTTATATATATATTTCAATATGTTACCTATAAAGAGGAATACTTTGTATTTTTGTATGTATTGAAATAACTCAATAACTGGGCCAATTTCAAAAATTCTTGCAACATTAGAAAGCTACATTATCCCCGAGTAACATTGGCTATATTATTTAATTCATGTCATCAAAAATAAGCAAATAACTGACCTCAAAATCATATGGCTTCATTATATCAAGTTCGTGATAAAACAGAAATTTTGCTTTGGCCTAAGGCCGTTTTTTGTGCTGACTCGGTCGAATGAAGCTGAGGATTATACTCACAGTGCTTACTGCATATTTAAATTCAGTCAAACCTGGATAAACGAGTCATTCTGTAGTCTAAACGAGCTACCTACATAAGCGAGAAACTCTGTTAAAAGAAACCTCTATAAAGCCTTGTTCGCACCGGGATAGTATTTTAATCTAGTAACAAGTAGCATTTATCTGAACAAAGGATTTACTACTGTTCGGACTCGTTTAAGTCTGAACCTATGCACTATGGTAGTAATTTAGTAACTAAACTTGTCCGAACAGCAACATTTTAGTAGAATAGATTAGAAAATCCTTTGTTCAGCGGCGAAAAAATTCTAAGATATGTGTATTTACGCAAAATACGCGCTAGTCATGGTGTTGCGGAAAATGGAACCCGTCATGAATTGAAACCTTTAACCATTTCTATCCTTTGTTCGGATAAATGTAACTCCTACAATAAAATACTATCCTAGTGCGTACAAGGCTTTAAGCCTTGTACCAGGATAGTATTTTAGTCGAGTAGCAAGTAGCAAGTATCCGAACAAAGGATTTGCTAATTTATTCTACTAAAATGTTGCTGTTTGGACACGTTTACTTACTAAATTACAACCCTAGTGAGTAGATTTAGGCTTAAACAAGTCCGAACAGTAGTAAATCATTTGTTCGGATAAATGCTACTCGCTACTCGACTAAAATACTATCTTGGTGCGTACGAGGCATAAGCAAGTCATATCGCGGTCCCTTAGACTCGCTTATCCAGGGTCAACTTTAATACTTTTTAATTAAAAAATGTTTTTTTTTTCAGGTGATAATAATGTGGTCACAGATTATTTATCACGAAAAGCGAATACGTATAGTTTATTATCATTCTTCAGTTACGCAAAAGACTCGATACTACCTCAGAGAAGTAAAAAGGCGTTTTGAAATATATCGATTTAAAAAAAATTCTAGGAAAATTGACCACTTTATAAACAGGCTGGTATTTTGTGCCTATTTGAATTAGCTGCCGGTATTCGAAATCTGTACTAATATAAAGATTTGTATTTTTGTATGTATTTTAATAACACAATAACTGGACCGATTTCAAAAGTTCTTTCACCGCTAGCTACATTATCCCCGAGTAACATAGGCTATATTTTTTAACAGCTAGTAATGCGGCTTTGCAAGTATGGTTTAATTTTAATACGCGAAAGTAGCATTGGAAGTGTTAAATGTCAGATTTGACATACTCTGACAGGTGACTGAAGACAGCTGTCAAATAATAGGCAAAGTTTAACATCGTACAGCCAAGTTTTAAATTATTTAGAATAGTTTTTGTAGGTTTGTTAATTAGAAGTGGGGGGTCACCCAAAGTACATTCGCTACGAAGTGAATCTATAGCGAACATCAAAAATGTATGAAACTGACAATGACGTTTGATATCTCACACGTGACAATCACATGTTTTTATCGAATGTCAATGTCAGTTTCATACATTTTGGTCGATTCCATCAGCAATATCGCCGATCGAAAAGAACTTTGCGTAGCCCCGCTGCATCTTAGTTCAATCTTTCGTACACGAGACTTAGCACTGGAGGGCAAAAGTTAATAAAACTCCCTTCTCTTTATAATATCATGTCTTATGTAGTATTGTTTATTTTATGGTGAAAGTTGGGTGAATTTTGACTTGTTAATTTATATATTAAAGGTGAATTTTACTTTCCCGTGAACTTACCGAGGCACGGACTCTGGCCCTCTTTAGATCCGGGGCTAACGATACTACTCAAATCTGTGACTTTAGTGTCTAAATGCCTTGAACCAGGATAGTATTTTAGTCGAATAGCAAGTTAGTCAGTTAACAGTGGTAGAACCCGCTTTAACATGTTCGCACTTGTGGTCCGTCTCGCTCTGACATAGCACACACTCACACGCGGCTAATGGACACCTATTCCCTCTACACTCTATACACTGTGCTGCCGGAGGCCTCATTTTACTCCACTTTCTCTTCTTATTATTTCCTTATAAGGAAATAATGGGAAGGGGAAGTGGATTGGCGGGGGAGGGGACAGACACAGACAGGAAGAGGTTTTATCCTCTTGCTGTGCGTCTGTTCTGCTGTAGAATAATGCATCTGCAATTGCAGATGTCTATGGGCAGCGGTCGCTTTGCTTTTTCAGCGAAACCAGGTGACCGCTTGCTCGTTTGCCACTTTGTAATATAAAAAAAATAGTTTAGTAATTAAATGTGTCCGAGCAACTTTTTAGTAGACTAGATTAGTAAATCCTTTGTTCTGATTCTTGTTACTAGGTACTCGACTAAAATAATATCCTAGTGCGAACGGCTAGAGGTTCGTACTTAGGTACGAGTCGATTTTGCGGTCTAGTGGGTTCAATGTAAATAATTTCTTTTACGTTATTTATTTTTGCAATATTGTTTTTAAGAATTTAAGAAAAGACATTTTATTAATTTTGTAAATATTGTTATTTTGTATGATTTTGTGATAAATAAATTATTTAAACAAAGTTATTTGTTTTATTTTATATTTATTTTACCTACACTAGAAATTAGAAAAAGTGCAATATATTTTTATATTATCGTAAATAAATAAAATATGAAAAACTTAATTTAACAAAACTTATTGCCGTGTATATTGCTTTTTTTTAATATTTATTCTCTAAATACTATTCTTCGTTACGAATAAAAGCCTAAATTATGTAAACAGAGACGTCGAATTCTGTACATGGCGGCCATATTGAAATAAGACTTTTTTATTTTGTTTGTAAAAATTGCGAGATAAAGTGAAGCGATTATAAAGGTAGCTAATGTTATAAAATTTAATCATAAAACAGTGTTTTGTCACTATATTTTGGAATTAATCCCACTTATTCCAAAAAAAAAAAGTTCTGCGACAAGCGAAGACCAATAAGTCGTCGATTATACGATACTGGAGGACACTCGGAATTAAATTTAATAGGCCAGGGGTCTCATTGTACAAAATTATGTATCATAAGAAGTACCAGGAACAAGGATGTTCTGTATTTTGAAATAAATTTTGTGAATGTACCAAACGTAGAAATTATTATACAACAGTAATAACACTGGTTCTCGTTTCGGGTTTTAGTGCAAAATGTTTGTCTATGGTTATAACTCGGATTTGTCGGTTAATTCATTTTTTAAATGCAATGTTTTTTATTTCTTATCCTTAACTATAGAATGATGTACTCTTAAATGTATTTTCAAACTAGTACTTTGTACAAACGCTTTCCCACATTCCGAACAAACATATCTCTTATCATTGGTATGTATTCTTCTATGAAATTCCAATGTTTTCTTTCTTTGAAAACTTTTCTTACAAAATTCACATTCGAACGGCCTTGAATCATCATGTTTCACCATATGACGTTGCAAATTTTCTTTATCAAACGATTTATATCCACATATTTCGCATGTAAACGTTTTCTCTCTAACATGGACTCTTAAATTATGTGTAACTAACGCACTTTTCGCCAAATACACTCTAGGACACAACTCGCAAGCGAATTGTGAACTTTTCTCATCATGAACGAGTGCTAGATGTCGTTTTTTCAAATATCTACTACCTAGAACTTCAGGACATTTGGGACACTTTAACCTATCAGTTCTATGCTCTTTCAAACAATGTTGATTCAAAGCGTAATTACTTGTGAAAGTTTTGCCACATTTATCGCAACTCCTACCGTTGTTAGTGCCGTGTACATTTTTCATATGACTTTGTACGTTCGCTTTAGCTATAAAACTTTGTCCGCAAATCTCACATAGAAACTTATTAGCTATTTTATTATGGTGTTTATGTACATGCGTCAAAAGTGGTCCGAAGAAACGAAATTGTAGACCGCAATCGATGCATCCCATTGCATCATCGGACAGTTTAAAACAGAAGAAATGTTTAATCACACTTTTGTCATATATTATTTCGTGTGCGTTAGTCGCGTGTTCTAAAAAATCATCAAAACTTTTGATAGTCTTTGGACATCTTTTGCATATAATTTCCGATACATCTAACTTCACTCTGGCATTTTTTAATAAGCTTCTCATTACATTATAGCTATTTAGTTCGGCGTGTTCTTCTTTTGTATGTTCCTTTAGTAGTTTGCTGTCAACAAAATCGTAACAACAAAAGAAACACATATATTTATTTGAATACCATCTGAACGGCATTATTGTGGAATTTTCTAGAATTATCACGAGCAGTTTGGCCATCTCGTCCTTTTTTATTCTCGTCTCCAGTCGATCGTCGAGTTTCGACAAGTACATTATTTCTGTAATGAAACAAATTTTCTATTTATTTCCATTTCTTTAATTTTAATCTTGCTTATCTTATAGTATAGTTTATATGGATCTTAATTTATTTTTTAAACTTAAATTCTTTTACATTGATACTATAATATTATGTACATTAAGAATAAGAACGGTCGTGTAAAAGCGCCATTTTGTGACGTCATAACTGTCAAATCACAAAATAGGTTAGAGATTATTTTGCTGCAATCCGTTGCTTTCTAGTGTTTTTGTTGCTTTTAGATTTTAAACTAGATTTCAAGATGAGTTATTATTTATATTAGCATACATTATGTTATTGTAACGTTAATTAATTTAGTAGTAGTTGGACCCATGATGGGCTCCATTTTCCTTCACTCCACGACTAGCGCGTATTTTGCGTGACTTCACACATTTCTTTGAATTTCTTAAGATATGTGGAGACATCACGATGTTTTCCTTCACCGTAAGAGCGTCGGGTAAATATGTACATATGAAACACATTGGTATGTCGGGATTCGAACTCGGGATCTGTAGTTTATAAATCAAGAGTTAAACCCCTGAGCCACCGACGCTCTAAGTTAATTAAGTATTAAGGTTCATCAGTGATACTATTTTGTAATGTTATCAAATATTTTTGTGATGTATTTTATTACAATGATTCTTCATAGTTCTTTTAGTCTTAAACGTTTTCTCGCAAAAATTACATTTCACGTCTCTGACAGAACTATGTTTTATCATATGCATTTGTAAACTATGCTTTCCAAAAGATTTCCAACCACAGACAATACATTGTTCATTTTTTTCTTTTAAATGCGTTTGTTTCACGTGCCTCACCAACGTACGTTTGTAAACAAAAGTCTTCGAACAGTGCTCGCAAGTGGGAAAATTAGCACCGTGTACTATCATATGACTTGATCGCTTATACATACTTTCAAAAACTTTATTACATATCTTACATTTATATTTTCTACCGTGAAACTTTTCCATGTGACTTCTTAATCTTGAATTAGGTAAAACTATAGAGCATTGATTACATTTTACACCACCGGTGTTTCGGTGTTTCGTTCTTATATGATATCGCAGAGTATTAATATTACTAAAATTTACACCACAGAAATCACAAAGATTTTCTAAACGTGTATGCTCTTGACTATGAACAATAATTTGATCGAAAGATGCAAATTTTTCATTACATTCCACACAAAAAATATTATCATCATCGAATTTATAACCTCTAAAACAATGAAACTGCGAATAATAATCGATTTTATGCTTAACGATTAAATGATCGATTAATTTTTCCACATCACTAAAATTGTCTATGCATAGAGTGCATTTCATATTCGTGACGTCGACGTTAACTATGGTTTGAGAATTATTATCAAGCGCATGTTTTAATTCTTTTTTTAAATCATGCTTCATTTGATGTGATTTCCATTCTTTTGGAGTTTTAAAGGTAACCTCGCAAAAGAAACATCTGTAGAACGGTCGTTGCCATCTGAACGGTAATAAAGTTGAATTTAACAGTAAACTTTCAACATTTTCTCTCATTATTTTTCTTTTTTCAAGAATCGTAAATATTTTTGGTGTATCTGGCATTAGATAATCGCAGTTGTCAGATCCCTCACTATCGTTGCCTTCAGACAATTCTCTTGTCTTTTCTTCAGTACTTTCTGAAAGTAAAATATCTTCTTAGAAATATTTTCTAAATTTCTTGATCGTTATGTTTTAAATGACACTGCCCAATGGCATACAATATACAGTTTTTTACAGTTAACAATCATATTAAAAGTTTACATATTATTTATTTCAAACATTAATAAGCGTTAAAGCTAAATACAATAAAAAGATTGACGCCAGAGTTAAGCTTTTTAATATATTGTAATTTAACAAACAAAAGATATATTATACTGTATATGGAACACTCGTCTAAAAGTGAGCCATTTTCTTCGACCTCCGGAGGTCTCACGTAGGGAGATTTCCCCTAGTGTTGACCTCTAAATTACATTTGCCGACATAAAAAGTCTATTGAATAACGATAATTAACATTTTAATGAATGTTTTAGTTTATTTTATAAATAAAAAAAACACACATTTTCCCAAACTTGGGATTTTTTTTTCATGATACTGGCAAGATTTTTCTTTTAATAATTTCTTTCGCGGCACGCATTTTAACGTCAAATTACTATGGAGCGCTCCCTCTATGTATAATCTCTTTGTAAAAACATTTATTTTAACGCAGTATCACATTAACAAAGAGATATTATATATAGAGGGAGCGCTCCATAGTAGTTTGACAGCAATATACGTGCCGTGTAAGAAATTATAAAAAAAATACAAATCTTTGCAAGTATCATGAACATTTTTCCCAGGTTTGGGAAAATATGTATTTTTGTAAAAATAAACAGTAGAATAAACTAATATATTCATTAAAACGTTGATTATCTTTTTATATTACTTTATTTAAAACAATTTTTGTTTTATGGTTGTTATGAATGTTAAAATAGCTTTAAAAATGTTTCGGTTAATTATAATATTAAACTTAGTAAATAATATTTAGATATGAGAAAAGAGGTTACATTCGGTCGACTTTTATGCCGGCAAAAGTAATGTAAAGACAACACTGGAGGAAATTTCCCTAAAAGAGACCTACGGAGGTCAACTTAAATACCTCACTTTTAATCTTCGAATGCTCCATCTATAGTATAATATATCGCTAATAAAGATTAAATATAAACAAAACAGGGCTATGTTTTTTTCGAATAAAGACAACCATATCATTTTATACATGTATTTCGTAAAAAGTACAAGGTTTACAAGGCAAAAACAAAAATACCAGTCCTACGGTCCTGTGTAATTATCATATATCACTTGTTTATGCATTCTCGCATAATGTGCCTTCATAATCTTTTTAGTTGTAAAAGCTTTTTCACAGGAATCACATTTAAAATTCTTCTCTCCGCTATGTTTATACATATGATTCTTCAATCGATTACTATTGAATGCTTTCCATCCGCATACTCCACAAACATGATTCCTAACCTTCAAATGTGTATCCCTTAAGTGCGTCATCATCATACTACGGAATACAAAAGTCCTAGGACAATGCAAGCATTTGATTTCCTTTCTATTTTTATGCTCAGCCACCATATGTCGAGAACGTTTATAATGACTCCCAAATGTCTGAGTGCATACCAAGCATTTATATTTTCTATCAATATCATGTTGGTTCTTTTGATGTGTTCTCAATTTTGACCTAGTTTCAAATTTAACACCACATTCAGGGCATAGAACGCCATTATTTTCATGCACCGATTTCACGTGTAACCTTAAAAGGTTTGAATCTTTAAAATTCTGTCCGCATACATCACAAAGTATCGCAGATATACCTTTATGATCTTTATTAGTGTGATGTAATAATGGTCCGAAGCTATAAAATGATGCTCCACATACAAGACAATTGATTGATAAATTATCGAGTTTGAAAGCAACCATACAAACACCAATATCTTTATTGTATACAACATCATGTTTATCAATTAAATGATCAATCAAATCATATAAATCATCCAATTTATGTGTACATAATTTACATGATATATTCGATATATCTATATAAACTATTTGTTCCCAATAATTATTCATCGCTTTCACTTTATCATCATCACCGATATGTGTTAGTTGATGATTTTGTAATTCTGATGATTCTTGGAATATTTCATAACAATAAAAACATCTATAGGAACTCTTTAGCCATCTGAAAGGCATCACAGTTGATTTTAATAATACTTGTAATACATTATTCCTCATTATTTTCAATCTACCCTTTGTTGTTAGTTTCTGTTTAGTCGTGTCTTGGTCTTCGTACAGTGCGGTTGTCTCTTTCGTTTTCTGACCACCTCTTGGTTCTCCTGGAAGGAAAACGTATTTTGTTTTATAAATATCTTAAGGTGGTCAGATTCATACATCAAGACACTTGCATCTCTTCATATAGGTTATTATTACAAGGGTAAATTAAGGATAATATTCACTAGTAAACTAGTTCTTAAACGAAGTTTCCACTGAGGGACTTTAGTAAACTCTGAGTAAGGCAGTAAAAGTAGAATTAGAGGAATAAATAATTATTCATCACCTCGTTTTATGTAATGTGAAATAAAACTATATCAAAAATAAAATAAATATTTTTTATTTATGAACGAACGTAAAACTTACAAAACATTAACCAGAAATCTTCTTTTATTAATAAATTAAACAAAAACGACACTTACAATAGTTAATTCAAGTATCAAATTCATTTATATAGTTCATAGTAATGCAATTCCTTTTCATGAGCGTTTAAAGTATCAAAATCAACAAATCCACGTCTACACCATCTACATACACGTCCGAAACTACCAGTATGCACTTTCATATGAGCTCTTACATTACTTGATCTACCAAAACGTCTGTCACATATATCACATGTGTAATTCTTTTCACCATAATGTTTACGCTTGTGTAATTTGATCAACCAACGTAAACCTGTCGTGTAATTACACAAATCACATTGATACATCACAGATGGATGTAATGATTGCACGTGGAGTAACATAGCACCTTTAGTATTACACACTTTAGGGCAATATTTACATTTTATACGATATTTTTCAACATTATGTACATTACCCATGTGGACTTTCATTTTATATAACGTATCGAACACCGTACTACATAAATTACACTCGTGAGAACGCACTATACCATGTAAACGTTGTTTATGCTTATCCATCTTATGAAATGCATCGAAAATTTTACCACAAATCTGACATTTGTAACCGTTATGACAATTATTTATATGTCGTTTCAATCTAACATGATCTATAAAACTTAAACCACATATCTGACAGATATAATTATGTTCTATGTGATTTTTAAACATATGTGTAATTATGCAACTGAAGTTATCGTATTCCGAATTACAATATACACATTTCATGTTTTCTTTCATAAGAATAAAGGGAAAAAAGCAATGAATCGATGCATCGTAAGTTTTATCATGTTCCGAAATATGAGCGATTAAATCGTTTATCGTATCTACCCGTTTCGTACATTGTTTACAAGACAAATCAGTTACGTCGATTTTGACCGGGATATCTTTCGATATTATTCTTTTTGGTATAAAAGTTTCTAGATCTATTATATGATTGTTTGTATGTTCTTTTAATATATCAATATCTTTTATATATTTATTACAATAGAAGCATTTAAATCCTTTTGTGTTCCAATGAAATGGTACAACGTTACCAAAGCTGAGTAGTAGAATAATATTATTTCGGATTTTTTGCAATCGTTCTAAATATGTCTCTTGAAGTTCTTGCTCGATCTTTATCCCTGAAAAGAGATATCGATCTTATACGATTTATTAATTGTTTACTACAATACCATAAAAAACAATAATTTTAAAAGTGACGGTAGATCTAAAAATAGGTGTATCAAAATAACTAAAACGATAAATTCGCTTATAAAAAGCTTTTAATAAATACTTTTTTCTGCTTATGATAATTGATTACACTTTTAATTGTAATATGAGTTTTTTTTTCATACTACCCACAATTCACTGTATATATTTCCCAGTTAATTCGGCACCTTCGATTTCATCATTAATAAACTCCATTTGAACAATTTCAGTGTCATTCAATTCACCTGTTATTATTTTTTGATCATTTTCAATTTGATTTTTAATATCAAAATGTCTATTATAATGTACTTTTAAATTCTTTTGATTTGTAAATTCTTTATCACAAACATCGCATGAAAACTTTTTATCCGTATGTGTTATTAAATGGGTATTCAAATTATTTTTTTTAGAAAATTTCTTTCCACAAACCGCGCAAACGAATTTCTTATCACCATTATGTTTTAGCATGTGTAATTTCACGTCATAAGGTCCAAAGAATTTGTCACCACAAATTTCACATTCGACATTTTTTTCTCTTAAATGTACCCTTCTCATATGTCTTGACATAATACTCTCTTGGGGATAAACTTTAGGGCAATATGGACATTTGATTTTCATTTCTTCAACCCCATGAACATTCGCTAGATGTAACTTTTTAAAATAAGGACTTTTGAATGTCTCCGGACAATGCGGGCAAGTCGATAGATTAACTAAATGAACATTTTTTTCGTGTAAAATTTTCTTCGACAACGTCGTATGTGTTACACCACAATATTCACAAGTGTAACCACCTTCTCTATGGTAATATCTATTGTGCATCTTTAAATGATTTTCCCCTTGAAAGCTTGTACCGCATACATCACAGATGTAATCATGTGAGAGATGGTGTTTGTTTGAATGACGTAACAAATATTCAAAGAAGACAAATTTCATATCACAAATCGGACAAGTCGGTTGATCTTTATCTAATTTGAAAGGTAATAAACAGTTTGGTACACTAACATCGTATTCAGCGTCATGTGCGATAATCAAATGATGTATTAGTTGTTCCAAATTATTAACATGATTAAAACACAATTTACAAGTGATATTTGTAACGTCTATCTTAACCGCTGCGTCCCTATTTCTATTATTCTTAGTTCTATCGAACACGACGAGTTCTAAATTTGCGAATTGATGCACTTTAGCGGTATGATCTCTGAGTAAATCTGGATCTTTCATTGGTTCCGAACAATAGAAACATCTATATTTTCCTTTATACCACAGAAATGGTGTTACATTACTGTACTGTAGGACATATTCCACGTTACGTCTCTTTATACAAAGCTTACGTGCGATTTCTGTTTTCTTAAATGTGTCCTCGACGGTGCTTGTTTTTGCACCTGCAAAGAAATTTTTCATTCTTTACTAGCTTTAATTTTATCACTTCTTTGATATCTTTTGATCATTCTTCTCAATGTATGTTTAATGTAAATAAACAACGTATTTATAGATAGAAGTTGTAAGTGAAAAAAGTTAGTTTCATTTGCAGATACAAGACTTTACGCGGGATTATTTAATAAATTTACGTATTGAAATAAATTAAACAAGAACAATTTATATTTATAGATTATATTTAAATAGTTTTTCTTACATTAGGAACTATATTAGAAACATAGCAGTAGTTTAAAAAGTTAATACAATTTAGCTTATTAAAATACTGTAGGACAGTAATTCTAAATACAAGGTTTAAGATATAAAAATATGTGCAATAATTTAAAGTACACTATCGTCAATTGATTTGACCTTTTGAGTTTTTACAATTTTAGTAGATCGAAATATTTATAGCTAAAAGCTATACTAGAAAATAGGAATTCATCAATATTTAAGCTAATAAGCAATTTTTAAATCGACGATAAAATGTGTGATTATGAAAAACATGTAGTAGCATAAGTCAGATTAACTGACAATGATTTATTTGACGATTGAATATTTACACGATAATTTTTTTATGGTTATTTTTACTATCTCTAACAATATGTTTTGTTAACATAATATAATTTTTCTAAAGAGGACTATATTTATTTTACTTAGTAATATTATATGGTTAAAATACATTTTATTTCGTTTCTTAATATGTACTCAATATCTAAAATTATGAGATTTATTGAAAAATAGGTTTAAATAAGAACTATATAAATGCAAATATATTCTTATACAGTCAAAACTAAATAAGCGAGTCATTCTCTGGTCCCGACAAGATACCTCCTTAAGAGAGAAACTCGATTTAGAGAAACCTCTATAAGCGAGACAAATAACGCGGTACCTTGTATTCTCGCTTATACAGGTACGACTGTATATTTTAAATGATTAAATAATTTGTCTTTTCTTGGCAATAACTATAGACGGAAATTAAAATCCGAGTATAACGTCGTATCTACACTATGTCTGTAAGTGACCGTATTTTTTATGCATCTCTTTATGTGAGCTCAAGTTACTTCTACGTAAAAATGATTTACCACAAACTTCGCAATTAAACTTTCTCTCTCCTTCATGTTTAACCATATGCATTCTTAATAGATAATTATCAAAAAACCTTTCGTTACAAACTGAACATACGACGTTCTTCTCTTTTAAATGTGTCCGACGTATATGATCGTTCATGAAGGAATTTCTCGTAAACATTTTACCGCAATAACTACATTTATGACCTATATCATGGTTTTGAATTAAATGTTTTTGTTTATGATACTGCGATTGAAATAATTCCGGACATTTCGGACATTTGTAATCCTTAGCGTTATGATGTTTCGCTTTATGTCGACTCAAACACCATTGGTTCTTATATTTTGTACCGCAAATGTCACATTCGCAAGCCCCAGTGTGCGCGTAAGTTATGTGTACTTTTAAATTGGTTACACTTTTAAAACTACGACCGCAAAAGTCACAGATTCTATTATTATTACTGTGTTCCGAATTGATATGTCTTAGGAGTATACCAAAATATCTGAAGATGCGATTAGGGCATATTGGGCACGGCATATTGTCTTTTATCACTTTATAAGGTTCTAAACATCCTGTTATTGACTTATCATAGTTAACGTCGTGTTTAGTTATTAAATGGTCAATTAAATTATCAAGACTGTCCATTTGTTCGCCGCAAACTTTACAGCTTAGATTTGAAATATCCACTTTGACAGTTATTCTTTCGCCTTTACATTTCTTCATACTCTTCGACTGTAAATCGCATACAGGATGTTCCAAAAGAGTATGTTCTTTTAATTCATCGAATTCTACAAACTTATTCGAGCAATAAAAGCAACAATATTTAGCGAAAAATTTAAAAGGTAATGCTGTAGACATATTTAAAACGCATAGTATATTCTGTCTTATTTGTTTGATATTTTGTTTCTTTTTCGGTTGTAATAAAATTTCGCTAAAATGATCATCTACGGGTTGATCTATTTTTATAAAATTGACTTTACATTTGTGAATATGTTGTTTCAAACCTTGAGGTGAATGTAATTGTTTGGAGCAATGCGGACATTTAGTTGTACCGTCATCGGGATGTTCATTTTGTATATGTTTTAATAACATTGTATAAGTTGGAAAGTGCGTACCGCATAGTTTACATCTTCTAAAATGGAAATCATTTTGATGTTTACGTAATAAACTGTGGGATATGAAATTCTGTGAGCATTCGGTACAAGGGTAACCCTCTTGTCGATGGTTATGTCGGAAATGTAGAGTCAAATCTCTCTTTTTATTAAAAGTAATTCCACAATCATCGCATATGAATTTATTACGCGGATGTATACTATTGACATGGTTGATTAAAAAACCGAAATATTTGAACTTTAAATCACAAAATAAACATTGAGAATCTAACAGCCTGTATTCTTGAACTTGTGTATCTATGGATTTGTCGTAATCCAAATTGTGTTTTTCGAGTAAATGATCGACTATATCATTGAAATTATAAAACGTTAAATTGCAAATTTCACATGTTACATCCGACACGTCAATTTTAATTTCTACATGATTTCCTTTAATTAGTTTTAAAGAATAATCTTTTGTAGTACAAGGACCGTGTGATTTGGTATGTTTTCTAAAATCTTTATAATCTGTGTAACTTTCCCCACAATAGAAACATAAACATTTCCCTCGCCATTTGAAAGGTAAAACGGTCGTATTGTTGAATATTATTTGTAAATTCCGACGTCGCCTCTCAGAGACACAGCTCTCGTAGGCATGTGGCATTTCATCTGAAAAGAAATTACTTTTTCTATATTTGTACCATACTAATGCCTCTTTGGTCAAAGATCAACCATAATTCATAATTATTTTTTTTAATTCTAAATAGCTTTATGTATTTCTTCACATTAACTGTGTCTGTAGATTTAAAGTGGTATAAAGTTTCATCTTCACATATAATTTGACGAAACTGCCACTTTCATTGTTTCTTAATATGGAATTGAATATAATTTAAAGTGGTACAAAGTTTCATCTTCACCTATAATTTGACGAAACTGCCACTTTCATTGTTTTTAATATGTAATCGAATATAATTTAAAGTGGTATAAAGTTTCATCTTCACCTATAATTTGAGGAAACTGCCACTTTCATTGTTTTTAATATGAATCGAATATAATTTAAAGTAGTATAAAGTTTTATCTTCACCTATAATGTGACGAAACTGCCACTTTCATTGTTTCTTAATATGTAATTGAATATGTGCTCTTAAATTTTTTTTCCACATAAATTTCTTATCACATATATCGCAATGAAAATTACGTTCACCATAATGTTTAATCATGTGTAACTGAAGTTGATATTTATCGAAAAACTTCTCTAAACACACATTACATTGTGAATTTTTCTCTTTGTAATGAGTACGTTTAATATGTTTAATCATAAAAGAGTCTTTAATGAATAATTTCTTACAATACTTGCATTCGTGTCCAAATTTATGCACATCCAACAAATGTCTATCCACATTATATTGTGTAGTAAACTTTTCCATACATCGTGTACACTTAAAGACTTTTACGCCGTGTTCTTTCCCGAGATGTACATTCAAATAATTATTACTTGTAAATTTTTTAATACAATAATTACATCTAAATGTAGCCGGCTTATGTTTTCTTACTATATGTGTACGTAAATTCAATTTACATCTAAAAGCAAAACCGCAGTATGTACATATATGATTATTTTCCGTATGTGATACACTAACATGCTTCAATAATATACTAAAATGTTTATATATTTTATCGCAAATGGGACATGGATAATTATCTATATCTAATTTATAATATTGCAATTTATTTGTTATATTTTTAACTATAGATTTATTGTGTTCTATATTAAGATGATTTATTAAATGTTTTAAATCTGTTAAGTGTTCGTTACATAGTTTACAATATAAAGAAGTGATATCTATTTTTACACTACCCTCAGTAAGCCTTAGCCTCAATGATTTTATATCGCATACAGGGTGTTCTGAAATCGTATGTTCTTTAAGATTATTTGGATTAGTAAAATCTTTCGAACAATAAAAACATCTAAATTTATTTATATAATATTTAAACGGTATCGCTGTTGATTTATTTAATATACAAACTATATCATTTTTAATTTGTTTAAGATTTTTTATTTTATTCTTTTTAATTGGTGCTATTACGTTTGTATTAATTTTAGTACATTTATTTGCGTGTTGTAAAAATCTTTGTTTAGTTGTCATAGATTTATCACATATGCCGCATTTTAATGTGTTTTTATGCTCTACCTTCATATGAGTCAATCGTTCTTGTCCAGATTGAAAATATTTGAAACAAACATTACATTCCGAGGGATGATCATTTAATATATGTTTATTCAATTCAATTTGTGTTTTGTAGGTAGTTGAACATTTTTGACATTTGAATGCTTGTCTATGGTGCGCTCTAATATGAGTGGATAGGTCACGATTTTTATTAAACGTTTGATCACATTTAGTGCATTTAAAACATTTATTTGGATGTTCTTTGTTTACGTGTATTATTAAATTACCGAAGAATTCGAATTTTAAATTACAATTAAGACATTTCAAATCGACTAGACGGTATTTAGTTATTTCTAGAACATTTTTATCGTAAGGTAGTTGATGATTTGATGACATATGATCGATTAAACTATCAAAATTGTCAAATTCATTATTACATATGTTGCATTTTATAATAGATACGTCAATTTTAACTTCACTATCAGTAGATTTTACTAATTTTATAGCTCGATCGTTATCAGTACAATATCCGTGACTTATAGTATGCTGCCTTAGACTAGAATAATCTGGCAAAGCTTCACAGCAAAAAAAACATAGATATTTCCCACGCCATTTAAATGGTATAATTGTAGTATTATTGAATAATAATTGAAGATTTCTTCGTCTCAAATAACTTTGGCTCAGTATCTTCTCTTTATCTGGAAAGAAATTTTTACCAATATGTAGATGTACCCACAAAAATAATTTATACTAATTTTGGACTATTGGGTACTTTTACTTCTATTTTTATATGTAGGATGAAAATCATCGAAGAGTAGATGTTAGTGGAAAATTTTGAGGGTACTTTTAAAAAACTTTTATGATCTTAATTGCGTAACTTGTACAGTATTTCTATGTATTTTTCTAGTATCTTTTTAGACTCTTTAGTAGTTCTTAGAAATAATAATACTGAGACATTTTGGTCTACCAAATTCTAATAAATTATATTTGTACTGGTGAGGTTTTGTTATGTCTAATTATATGATTACGCAAACTTTTTCTCCAATAAAAACGTTCACCACAAATATGACAATTAAAATTCTTTTCGCCACTATGCTTAACCATATGTCGTTTCAATAATATATTACTAAAAAACTTCATTGTACAAATAGAGCATTCAACATTTTTTTCTTTCAAATGAGTCCGTCTAAAATGATCACTCATAAACGAATATCTAGTAAAAATTTTATTACAATAATTGCATTTATGTCCAGAATTATGTGCCTCTATTAAATGCTTCTGTCTTAAATATGGTGTCTCAAAACATTCCGGACACTTTGGACACTTGGCCGCTTTCACACCGTGATCTTTAGCCATATGTAAATGTAGACGTGAGGGTATTTTGCAATCTGCACTACAAATACTACATTTGAATCTACCCTCTCTATGATGACGCCATATATGTATACGCAAATTTTGATCACGTCTAAACGTTTGACCGCAATATACACATATAATATTATTATTAGTATGTTTTTCATTCATATGTTTTAATAAAGTTCCGAAGAATCTAAATACTTCGTTCGGACAATTGGGACATACCATATGGTCTTTGATTAACTTATAAGGTTGTAAGCAGGTAGTTATAGATTTATCATAATTGGCATTGTGGGTAGTCGTCAAATGTTCTATAAGTTTGTCTAATTCATTAATAGGTATAAAGCATATTTTACAAGCAAGTTTAGATATATCTATTTTAATACAAGTGACCGTTTCCTTATATTTTGTTATATATTTTTGTTTAACATCACATACAGGATGTTCTAAAATAGTATGATCCCGCATCGTATCGGGATCCGGGAAATCTTTCAAACAATAGAAGCAATTAAATTTATTCTGAAAGAAATTGAAAGGTATAGCAGTTGACATATTTATAATAGTGACTATATTTTCTCTGATTTGTTTGACAGTCGGTCGTTTAGGACCTTCGTGTGTTTCATTCAAATCCATTGAATCATTATTGACGGTATCAATAGATTCTTTATCTACCTTACATTTTTTGGCATGCATTGTTAGACCTAGTTTCGTATGAAACTCTTTGGAACAATTATTACACTGTAATGAACCATTATCAGGGTGTTCTAATTTGATATGTTTCTTTTTAAGTGTAGCTGTGGGTAGTTTTAAATTACATATATCACAATTCGTTAAATGTATATTATTTTTATGTTTCCTTAATATATTTAATGATGTGAAAATTTTCGTACAATAATCACATTTATAACCACCTTCTTTATGATAATTTTTAATATGAGAAAATAAATCTCTTTTTTTATTAAATTTTTGATCACATTTATCGCATGTAAGACAATTTTTCGGATGTTTATTATTAACATGGGATACCAAATTACCGAAATACGCGAAAGTTTCATCACATTGTAAACATTTGGAATCAGCAAGGTTATATACTTCAATACCCATTTCGATATTTGTATCATAATTTAGTTTATGTTTTAAATTTAAATGGTTTATGATATCATTAAGTGTTTGATAAACTTCATTACAGATTATACAAGTTATATTTGATACGTCTAATTTAATTTCCATATTTTGACCACCTTTTAATACTTTCAAAGAATGATCTACAATGGAACAATCGCCGTGTGAAATCGTATGACTTCTTAAATCATTATATTCACTCATATATTTACTACAATAAAAACAAAGATATTTTCCACGCCATTTAAATGGTATAATTGTCGTATTGTTGAAAATTATTTGAAGATTTTTTCGTCTAAGCAAAGACGATGATTCGCTCCTTTTATTTCTTGTTTTACCTGAAATAGAAATAACCGTAAATGTACCCTACTTTTATAATAAAAAAATTGAAGAAGCCAGTAATGTATAACTGTAGTTTAAACGTTTGTAGGCAATACTGAGAACTGCGGGTAGATCAAAAATTTGCGACAAACACCTTCGTATCTTTTAGTCCACTTTCCCTTCCCATAATTTACTTATAAGGGAATGGTGGGAAGGGGAAGTGTATTTGACAGGAGAGGGGACGCATAGGAAGAGACATAATCTTTTGCTGTGCGTCTTCTCCTCTGTAGACTATGGGTGGGCAACACTTCTGCAATTGCAGGTGTCTGTGGGCAGCGTTCGCTTCGCTATTTCGAATCGGGGTGGCCGCTTGCTCGTTTGCCACATTTTAATATAAAAAAATCTACGCTAATGTCAAATATTATTAATGAGTGCTGCACACATCTCATATGATACGAAGGCGGTTTGTCATCGTTACCCCGCTTGTACAGCTTGACAGTAAGTTTTCCTGCCCTAGCTCGTTTTAACTGTACAGTTAATATTAAAGATGTGTCGGCTTAAAACAAAACATAAATTAAACTTGTATTTGGGTACATTTATAGTTACCACTAAATTATCCTGATATTTGTAAGGTAGTTGTAAATAATATTTTGTTTAGTTTGAAATAACTACTGTCATTATTTCATATGAAGGCAGTCGCATTAAATCAGTTGACAAGCTAGCTAGTGTTTCATTTCGGGTCTTGCAAAATCAAATAAGTTTACAATATTTTTCATACGAGAGTTTAATAATGTATATCAACGCACACACCAAATGTGTGTAAATAAGGTACGGTTACCCATGAAGGGTTCCATTTTCCGCAACTCAACGTCCAGCGCGTATTTTGCGTGAAATGTATGTAACTAACTTTTTAATTATACTGTTAAGACGCGTAGGCTTATGTGAGCGTTGCTTACAATCTAACAGACGATGA
>QDHC01004792.1:72462-84558 GCA_013186455.1 Papilio dardanus tibullus | reverse complement strand
TTCTTCTCCGAAGCCAACACCTGCTTCTTGAAGTTGCAAGCATCTCGCAATCTCGTTACGCACACCTCACAAATAAGTCGGTTCGGACCATTTGGCCCTTCGTTGTGTTGGGAGATCTGATCAAATCATAAATACTAAATATTTACACTATATTATTAAAATTGTTTTTTTTTTTGTATAATGACGATGAGGGTAATATTAAATATATACTGGTACAGGTAATATAGTTAAAAACATTAGCGGTGGTCGTCATAGTGTGGTAGAGAACAAAAAAAAACAAAATAACAAAAATCGATAATATGCAAATTATCACAGAAATATGGTACAAAGTATATGAATTTAATGAGAAATTGATATTATATAGAGAAATATTAAACTTACGCTTATATCGAAGCATTCTAGTAACATATCGGCATAAATTTCTGTATCGTCCATCCATCCATACTCGGTACTAAGGTCCTTGTAGCATCCTTCGGAAAGACAGCACCGGCATAGCCCCGGGCTTTCTTTCACGACAATACTATCAAAATCCATTTTGAACTTTTAAATTAAATCATTTTCACTTATTAATAAATGTGGAAAACTGTGAAAATTAGAGAAAATAATACAATCAGAACGCTAGAAACGTAACGCCATTTTCTTTACAAAAGAAAACACAGTTTTATCTATGGGTTAAGAATCAGAGACAATAAAGACAAAAAAATCGATTAAAAATCGTGTATAAATCAGAATGGGTTATTGAAAAAATTGGAAATCCTTTAAAATTCAGGTAAAAAAGTTTAAAAATATCGTTAACTAATTAGTCAATCGATTTTGTTTAGAAGTGAATCGATAATGACCAAGTTATGGCGCATCCCTATTACGTAGACGTCAGTGTCATCTCATACAATTTGTCAGTCAATAAAAATAAAATCTTATAAAACGAAATATAAAACATAAAGTGTTTTCAAAGTTGTAAAAAATTGTATTGTTACGTCAATTTAATGTGAATATGGAGTCAAAACTATGCCGGTGCTGCTTGACCCTGGGTCATCATAAAGACCTAAACATTCCATATTACCATTTAGAAAAGAAGGAGGTTTATTCAGATATGTTATTAAAATGTTTCGATATAAAAGTGAGTATATTTTAATATTTACAATCCTAAAATAACGCTTAAACTATAAGGGTAGGCAGAGTAATTTCGTGAATGTTTGAGGTCCAGACGGACCAATAAGCTAGAGACTCGAAATACCGAGAAACCTCTATAAGCGGGAAATATATCATCATTACTAGTTCACTAAACGTCCCCACCGAGGGGCTCGAAGCCTACCTTAAGGGATAGCTGGCCTAGTGCGGGTTGGTTGACTTCACACATATTTTTGAATGTCAATATGTACAGGTTGCTTCACGATGTTTTCCTTCACCGTAAGAGCGTCGGGTTAAATGGAAAAATATTGTGTTACTTATATACTATAACTAATGCTTATCCTTGTTCCACTATTTTCCCAAGAGAGCTGGGGCAAGTCAATACCTTTCTGCCTACCCCACTAGAGTCATATTTTTAACAGTTGTCCGCAGATAAAATAAATAATATGATCTGTGAATCATGCATCACCAGTCTTCGTGCCTCACTTACCTTCAAGAGGCAAGTGATCAGAGCTGAAAAAGATTTTGTTGAATGGATACAAAAAGAAAACACTGGTATGTGTTACACCATATTTAATATATAGCATACTAGCTGCTGTATGTGCCTTCGTCAGCGTGGAATTAAATAATAAAGCCTTTATTACTCGGGGATAATGTAGCTTTCTAACAGTGAAAGAATTTTTGAAATCGGCCTATTTTTGAGTTATTTCAATACATACATAAAAAATATACAGTCAAACTGATAAGTGAGAATAATTTTCTGGTCACAGCCTTCATAGGCGAAAAACCTGATTAGAGAGAAACCTCTATAAGCGAGACAGATATCGCTGTGTCTCTTTTTTGCTTATCTAGATGTTGCACAATCGAAGTCACGAGGATAGTAGTAGTAGTAGGGGCTATGTTTCCGAAATTCCACGACTGGCGCGTATTTTGCGTGAGGGCAGGTCATGGATCACTCCAGCCAACCCAGCTCTCCAAAGAAGCCCAGCAGCCCTTTTATGTTGCCGGTGATCTCTGGGAGCGATCCCGGCGTGCCGAGATGTTTATCCCTGTAATTGGACATTGCTGGGCAGTGTTGTATGATGTGAGAAGCTGTTTCTTCCTCCATGCACGCTCTGCAAAGAGGACTGTCTGTAATGCCTAAGTTAAATAGGTGTTTGTTGAAGAGTTCGTTGACCACCTCAGTGTTAACGCCGCTCGTTTGGCCCCTCTCTTATAAAAAAAAAAAATAAAGTGGCCATGGCCTGTAAGTGCCGCCACTACTATGCGGAGTAGCGATTTGCACAGTTTGAGTTGTCTGCTAGAGATACGTCTATTAAGTCACGAGGATAAACTGGTATTTAATAATTTTTTTTCAGACAAATCAGAAGTCAAAGAAGAACTTAAAGAGGAAAGTGGGAATGAATCTGATGATTATTTCTTAAGTGATGCAGGTATGGATAAAATACTTCGGACTTCGGCCATGTGGAACTTTATAATATAGCCTATGTTACTCGGGGATAATGTAGCTTTATATGAGTGAAGGAATTTTTGAAATCGGCCCAATTATTGAGTTATTTCAATACATACTCGTACAAAAATACAAAGTTTCTTTATAATATTAGTATAGATAGACAAGCATTCACCTGCCACTTGCCTCCAGACTACATCTATGACAAATTTCACCAAATTCCGTTCAGTTGTTTCTAAGATACCTTCAACTATCCATAGTAACTTTCGCAGTAGTAAGATTTTTTGTATAATATTTTTTTAATAGTAAATCCAACAAAATTGAAAGGAGAAAGTAAAGAGTTGTCGAAGAAAAGAAAATCAAATATAAGAGACTTGAAAGATATTGATAGTAAGTAAAAAGGTTTTTACTTTAAGTCCATAAAAGCTACTCAAATTGCGTTTTTAGCATAGACAGAGAAAACATAGACCGCTGGATATTTGTCTCATTCACACAAGAAAAAGAAGGACTTATTTCCATGTCTTGTATAAGAACGAGATAGAATTCTGTTCCACCCCGCGTGCCGGTTTTTTATATGGCAGCACTTTACTATGCTGAAAAAGTCTTTTTTGTCAGCGTTTTATTACCATTTTATTAATATAAAAGTTAACAATTCTTATTGTAAACAAATTGTGAACTATTAGTGCAATGTCACTACACATCGTTGTAGTGTTTTGGGATGTAAAAGTAAAAGTGCAGTGTCCTATATGTCCTATAAACATAGTGTATTAATAGTCTAGGGTTTTTAGTCTCAAAGCCTTGTTCACACCATGATAGTATTTTAGTCAAGAAACAATCCAAACAAAGGATTTACTAATTTACTCTACTATAATTGCTGTTCGGACACGTTTAGTTACTAAATTATTTGCTACTCGACTAAAATAGATGTTTGATAAATCATTTTATATTTTCAGTTGATATAAATATAATAAAAACGGAACCGAAACCTGAAAGTGATGGATCTGATGATTATTTCAGTGATACTGGTGAGTTGGTAAAGAGTACTCACAAATTCGCTAAAATGGCGAAATTGCTTTTTATCTGTGATATTTTATTGTTTTCTTTTTAACAAATAATTGTTATTATTTCAGTAAATGTAATATCGGGAACTGAAATATGTAAAAAAAGGTCAAAAACTAAAAATATAGTTGATTGGGATACAAACAATATTAAAACATTTGTAAATCGATTGAGTAAGTAAAAATATCTATTTCATAATTAAAGAGGTTTCTGTAATCCGAGTTTCCCGCAATCCGAGTTTCCCGCTTATGGAGGTAGCTCATCGAGACCAAAGAATGAGTTTCTCACTTATCCAAGTTTGACTACATAAATATAGCCTATGTTACTGTGGGATAATGTAGCTTTCTAACGATAAAAGATTTTTTTTAAATTGGCCAATTCGTTTTTAAGGCTATTTAAATACAAAAATACAAATCTTTTAGTCGAAAAATAAGCAAATGATACTTTGATGTAAGGGGGGCGCTAGTGAGCCGTCATATTCAACTTATGCCCACCAGGGGGGCTACCCAAGGTACTTTTCGATTGGCGATATCGCTGACGGAATCGACAAGAATGTTAATCTAACAAAGACATTCGATAAGTCATGTGTCACGTGTGAGATATCGAACGTCAATGTCAGTTCCATACATTTTTGACCATAGATTAAAAAAAGTAGATCGAACATGACATATGTCATACTGACAGCGACTGTGACACATTTATACGAAATATACGTAACGTGACAAAGACAGTGACATAGATCTTTGGTCCCTTTCTCCGTACGCAATTTTGTTTGTTTGGGTCCAGGACCAAGACCCAAACAAATGTGACATATCACATAGTATTGTGGCGCTCCAAGCGTATTTTTGGGGAACTAATTTTTCATACATCCCAGGCAAATGCTTGAGACATGATGTTATTGGTTTAAAGCCGTAAAGTGATGCACACGCAACATACGTATGACGTAGTCTAAGGCATGTTTTGTCCCTCAACCGTATACGCTATTGCTACTTCTATGTCTTTCTCTTTTTTGACGTTAGATATAGAATCGCTGCGTACCGAATGTACTTTGGGTACCCACCTTTCTAAAATAAATCTTTGTCTAAAATGGAATAAAGATACAGTCAAATCTGGATAAGCGAGATTCTATGGTCCCGACGACCTCCATAAGCGAGAAACTCTGATTACAGTGAAACCGCTATAAGCGAGGCAAATATCGCGGTCCAGGTAACTTGCCTTATTAATTGTCAATAATATATTTTATTTCCAGATGACGTCACCGAAATAAAAGTAAAAGACAAAAATAAAAGAATCACAAAAAAAGATAAATTCAACATTATATTCACATCCCGTCGTAATAACGATAAAGCCAAACATATACACAATTTAAAAACAATATTACAACACAGTAACGCGACATTATTCAAAAATAAAACATTTCTAGGTTATATTTGCGGTTATTGTGACCAAACTTACCAAGATCCACTCGATCTTCGTAAACATACAAACGAGAACCATCAAAAAGATAGATTAAATTTAAAAACGAACTTTCACATGTCAGAATACAACGTCAAACTTGACGTGACAGATCTAAAATGTAGCATATGTCAACAAAACGTCAGCAATCTGTCAGAATTCAAAACTCATTTAATTAAAACACATCAAATAATAATACATAACGATATAAAAGATCATATTTTACAATTCAAATTGAAAAAAGGTGATATAAATGATTGTGCGTTGTGTTCCGCTACTTACGAAACTTTCAAAATGTTAAAACAACATATGAACAAACACTACTCTAATTATACGTGCAATAAATGTAATACTTCCTTCGCAACACAACGTTCGTTAAATTCACATAAAAACACTCACATCGAAGGACATTTTAAATGTGATAGTTGTGATAAAATCTTTTCGAGTCGAGCTAAAAAATTATATCACGAAAAATGTAAACATTTAGGTGCAAGGAATATTAGCAATTGTCAATATTGTGATCAAAAATTTCGTAGTTACTATCAAAAGAATCAACATTTAGTCAAAATGCATAACATCGAAGCGAAATATAAATGCAATATTTGTTCTAAATCATATTTAATCAAATCATTATTAATGTGTCATATAAAAAAGAATCATTTGATGGAAAGAAACATACAATGTACTGAATGCGGTTATAAATTTTTCAGTACAAAAGGTTTGAAAGCGCATATGATAAAGCATAATGGCGTTAAAAAGTTTTCTTGTGAAATCTGTCACAAATCTTATGCTAGAAAATATACGTTGAGAGAACATATGAGGATTCATAATAATGATAGGCGTTTTAAATGTCACGTTTGTGCTATCACTTTTGTGCAGAAGTGTAGTTTGAAGAGTCATCTTTTATCAAATCATGGAATCAGTATTGCCGCTAGTGATATTACTTCTACATAGTAGTTTGAACCCATAGATTAAAAGTAGATCAGACATGACATATGTCAAACTGACAGCGACTGACACATTTATACGAAATATACGTAACGTGACAAAGACAGTGACCCTTTCTCCATATGCGATTTTGTTTGTTAGGGTTCAGAAATAAGACCCAAATAAATGTGACGTATCACATAGTACTGTGGCGCTCCAAGCTTACTTTCGGTGAACTAATTTTTCGTACGTCCCAGGCAGGCTTGAGACATGATGATATTGGTTTAAAGCCGTAAAGTGATGCACACACGACATACGTATGACGTAGTCTAAGGCATGTTTTGTCCCTCAACCGTATACGCTATTGCTACTTCTATATCTTTCTCTTTCTACGTTCGAGCCATGATGGGCTGCTTCCTTCACGACTAGCGCGTATTTTACGTGACTTCACACATATCTTTGATTTTCTTAAGATATGTGCAAACACGATGTTTTCCTTCACCATAAGAGCATTGGATATATGTACATATGAAACGCATTGGTATAACGGGATTCAAACTCTGGATCTGCAGTTTACAAGTCAATAGCTAAACCCCTGAGACACCGACTCTTACTTCTACATAACCTCAAAATGTAAAGTGACAGATCTGATAAAATATAAAGCCTTGTACGCACCAGGATAGTATTTTAGTTGAGTAGCAAATTTAGTAACTAAACATGTCCGAACAGCAACATTTTAGTAAATCCTTTGTTCGTATACTTGGTATTTGCTAATCGACTCAAATACTATCCTAATATGAACAAGGCTTTTGAGACTAAAGTTGCTCATTTGTGTAGCTATTTTAAGTACATTTAAATCAAAAATGTAATTTTATTAATTATAGCAATAATATTTATTCAAAATCATTTAAGACATTTTTATACTATATGTTTTTAACAAAGATATATTATACTGTAGATGGAACACTCGATGCCTAAAAGTGAGGCATTTTCTTTGACCTCCGGAGGTCAAATGTAGGGAAATCTCGCTAAGTGTTAACCTCTAAATTACATTTGCCGACATAAAAAGTCGACCGAGTGTCTTTTCTCAAAATTAAATTGTATTTCATAGTATTTACTAAAGTTTAATATTATAATTAATAGAGACATTTTTAAAACGCTAATTAAAAATTTATAACAACCATAGAATAAAAATAGTCTTTGTTAAAAATTGTTTGGATTTAAATTGTTTTTAATAAAATAATAATAATTAAAAACGATAATGTCCGTTTTGATGAATGTTTTAGTTTATTCTACTGTTTATTTTAAAAACTAAAAAAAAACACACAATTTCCCAAACTTGGGAAATTTTTTCATGAGACTGGCAAGTTTTTTTTTTAATAATTTCTTTTTTGGCACGCTTTTTAACGTCAAATTAGTATGGAGCGCTCCCTCTATGTATAATATCTCTTTGCTTGAATATATAATTTTATTAATTATAGAAATAATATTTATTTAAAATAATTTAAGACATTTTTATACTATATGTTTTTAAATTAAAATCTTATAAACAAATTGTTGTATTATTTTAAAATAACCATGACGTCACCAACTTTGAAAGAAAGAAATATTTTTTTTGACGTCTTCGCTCATATCTTCGCTGTAAAATGACTCTTGTTTCGTTCAACCAGCGTTCAAAATGCGGTGCGCGATATAAAATTAAAAACGCCGTCGGGTGAACAGATACTTGGAAATTCATGTGCTTCTCAACGCTTTATTAGCGCGCGTTATAAAACGCTCGTGTGAATGGACGGTTAAAGTTTCTCTAGTGATGTGACTGTAACCAATTTTTCCGGAAACCGATTTATAATTTGCAATTATTTTAATAAAACGATTCCAAATTCAAACTAAAATAATAGTAAACTAACTAATAATTCTATTGTCAAAGTGATAAATATAAAATTCTAACAAATAAATTAGTTTTTAAAATTAAAAGATTATTTTATTGACTGTATCATATTCCACTGACCGTATGCCGTAACATTTAACACATTGTCTATGTATTTAAAAATACAAGTGTTTCATTCAACAATACTAGCCAATATTGGTTACTTCTAAGCACTTTTAGCTAAAGTTTTTGATTTAGCAATAACATCTTCAACAGTTCCCACCATATAAAAAGCTGCTTCCGGGACATGGTCCAACTCTCCTTTTAGGATCTATCAAGAAATTGATAAACAGTTAGTCACCATCGACAATAAACTATTTCGTACGCAAAACTTCATAATCTACGTTTAGTTTGATTATTAAAGATGCTTTAATATCTCACCCGTTGGAAGCCTTTGATAGTTTCCTCCAGTTTCACCAGCTTGCCGATATGACCGGTGAAAACTTCGGCCACCTGACAAACATTAACGCATTATGGAGATCAGCACCACCAGATATTAATGAAGGTTTTTTTCTAATAAAGCCATTCAAAATATAAACACCGGTGATCTCTTGCATTTCTTTTCAACCTGTGAACCTTAACGTTTGTTTCTATCGTGTACACTGCTGAGGAGTGTTCCCCTACAGGAGTGTGGACCCTAGAGTCACATAAATCAATAAAAACCACTGGCTCAAACCTGAAACGGTTGTGAGAGAAAGCGTTGAATCTTCCTAGCACGAGCCACCGTCAACTTGTCGTCTTCAGAGAGCTCGTCCATACCGAGGATAGCTATTATGTCTTGCAGCGACTTGTAGTCCTGAAACGGCTTAGCCTAAGTACTTCCCAAAGGCTACGTAAATCTTAGATTTCAGTCTTTAAGCGACTTCGCAATATAATGTTCGTACTCAGATACGCAATGCGGACATTATATTGCGTGAGCCGTTTAGAGACTATCGTCTTCGACGGTCGGTGGCTTCTAAGCCCAATGCCTGGGACATTACCATAGCTTGGTCATAAATATTTCCCATGAAGATAAGGCAAAAGTATTACGGCCGAATGTTCACACGGCATTCAAATTTAAGCGTCGCTTCAAATCTAACTGAAGTCAAAATTAAACGATATCGCCGTTGAATTTGGAGTTTAAGCGTGGACTTAACGTGTAAGACGCTCTTAAATATTTGGGTGGCGTTTGAAGATTCGGCCGTCAGTCAGGTAAATCAGTCGTACCTGTAAAATCTTCTGAACTCCTCTAGCGACATTATAATGCTCTTGTCCAATGATATGCGGGTCCATTACCCTGGACGTAGAGTCGAGAGGGTCGACCGCGGGATAGATGCCTAACTCGGCGATAGCACGAGAGAGTACGGTAGTAGCATCGAGATGAGCGAATGTTGTTGCCGGCGCTGGATCGGTTAGATCATCAGCTGGTACGTATACCGCCTACAGGTAAAGAGTAGAATTTATATTCTCAAAGTAGACCCAAAAAGAAGATACAGTCTTCTATCCAACTATAATTATCCTGCCATTTTCTGTAGGAAGTAGAAGTATATTGGTACTCTTCTATACATCTCTATCAGTCAAAATCAGCATTCTTTTCCTTCTCTAGCATATCTTCTGCAACACAATACATACTTTCATCTGACCTCCTCGACCTCCTTTTAAAAAAAAATCAGTGGTAAGAGATTGAATATCAATTCCAACTGTTACACCTGTACACTTGTAATTGATCCAGCTTTAGTAGTGGTAATCCGTTCCTGCATCATGCCCATATCCGTCGCTAAAGTAGGCTGGTAACCTACAGCTGATGGGATACGGCCCAGCAACGCTGACACCTGGATGAGACAGGTGAGCAAAAGATAAGTGACGAAAATTCAGTGGGAAGATTAAGAAATATTACCTATACTAATATTATAATGAAAGATTTGTATTTTTCTATAATGAAATAATTCAAAAATCGAACTGGACCGATTTCAAAAATTCCTTCACCGTGCAACATAGGCTATTTTCAATTCTACGCGAAATATCGAGTAAAATTATAGCAAAAAATAAGGATATTTAAGGGACTCTCAGCAGACATTTACAGTATTAGGAAATAGGAACAAAGTGAGGGAAACCATTTAATCTATAAAATTATTCTTATCCTACTTTTTGTACTTACCTCTGAGCCGGCTTGTGTGAATCTGAAGATATTATCAATAAATAATAGTACATCTTGTCCCTCTTTATCGCGGAAATGCTCAGCGACCGTAAGACCGGTGAGAGCGACGCGAGCCCGCGCGCCTGGCGGCTCGTTCATCTGACCGTATACTAGCGCTACCTGTTATTGGTAAACATTACCGGTAATGTGGACATCACTATCGAAGTCTATGGCAACTTTACTCGGGTGTCAATGGTCAATGTCACCAATTGAGACATTGGCTTAAAGGTCTTTGTTACCAGGCCATAAAATCTCAAAAAAAAAAAAACCTATTGAGACAGGAGGAGATCAGTGACATTTTAGCGGGAAATATTGTATTTATTTGTGCAAAAGTGTATTTTTGTGACAATAATTGGTGTTTTTATTATATCATACAACAATCACCTCACTTTATTTTACAATTTTCACAGAATAAGTTAAAAAGTAAAATATTTAACTGTCGCCATATTTGAAATTTGACGTTTCAAAATGTTGTCGTTGAATTGAAATAAATAGCAGTTCCAAATTAATTTCGTACCTTGGAAGTCTTATAATCGTCAGTTATAACGCCGCCGACTTTCATTTCATTGTATAAATCATTGCCTTCTCTAGTACGCTCGCCTACACCAGCGAATACCTTGAAATAACCAATAATTTTATTAAAAAAAATGAATAACTTCATTCCGCAAATTACTAGGCTAGCTGTTCAAGACTTCGTCTGCGCGGTATTTAAAATTATAGCCTATGTTACTCTATGATAATGTAGCTTTGTAACGGTGAAAGAATTTTTGAAATCAGCCCAGTAGTTTTTGAGTTATTTGAATACATACAAAAACACAAATCTCTTTATAATATTAGTATAGATTTGTTATCAAGTCTTTCTTACCGAGAATCCTCCGTGAGCTTTCGCAACGTTGTTAATCAACTCCATGATAAGCACCGTCTTCCCAACACCAGCTCCACCGAACAAGCCGATCTTACCACCTAACAAAATACAATTTAAAAACAATAATTTAGTTACATAAAAAAGCTTGTTATTAAGTACTTCGATTTCTTTTTAGTAAAAGAAAACATTTAACCCTACTCAAGCCGGCGCTTTTTCAACGCGCGCTAAAAGCGTTGAGATACAACAAATGCATTTCTTGTACGCACTAGGATAGTACTTTAGTCGAGTAGCAAGTAGCAAGTATCCGAACAAAGGATTTATTAATCTATTCTACTAAAATGTGGCTGTTCGGACACGTTTAGTTACTAAATTACTACCCTAGTGCGTAAGTTTACGCTTAAACGAGTCCGAACAGTAGTAAATCCTTTGATCGGATAAATGCTACTTGCTACTCGACTAAAATACTATCCTGGTGCGAACAAGGCTTTAAAGGTGCATTGGTCTTGCTCGACTGTTTTTTGGAATTATTAAACTTGTCAGTTGTCGTCAATATATGATTTTTTTTTGCAATTGCAAATTGCAATGCAATACCACACGCAGAAGGTACAACAGTAATAACGCTGATTCTCGTTTCCGAATAAAGCGGAAAGCGTTAAAAAGATCCTTCTTTTGTCAATGAATATTATACCTTTAACATAAGGTGCTAGTAAGTCCACGACTTTAATGCCAGTAGCCAAAATCTCCTGTTCCACAGACATCTCGACGAAGGATGGCGCTTCACAATGGATTGGCGCGAACTTGTCAGTCTTGATGGGGCCACGTTCATCTGTATTCAAGGGTTCTACTAACTGATAATCCCCAAAGTGACTTAAGACCCCCAGGGGATAACACGGTGACGAGCACGATAAGTTTGTGAGTTCACATCAGGAATATGATCACCGAAACTGAGAATTTTAAATAGAGTTTAATGGCCGTTTTCACCAACATTCCCTAAACTTTAGGTAACGCTTAATGCATTTTAAATGTCACCTAACACTACTTTCGTTTTCACCAACAGTTAAGTGTCACTTTAGATATCAAATCAATTTAGGTATGAGTTAGATTTAGGG
>QDHC01004792.1:28473-50366 GCA_013186455.1 Papilio dardanus tibullus | reverse complement strand
GGAGGAGACGCACAGCAAAAGTGGTAATACCTCTTCCTATGCGTCCCCTCCCCCGTCAAATCCACTTCCGAACATTTCCTTGTTAGAAAATGACAGTTAAGGGAAGCTAATTAAGATTAGGCCGTGCCTATTAAAATTGTGCCGACCCTCAACAGGACAAAGGCAGGATGATGTTGAAATAAGTATTATTCAAGAAATTACGCTTACAAGGCTTCGTGGTTTTCCTGTTTACAAGAATCAAGAGGTCATGACGTACTAAGTTTACTGTAATTGGTATTTTCAGTCACAAAAGAAACAATTTAGCTTAATGTAAGGATAAATGTTTTACCACAAATACACTCGTTACCCAAGTACACTCGCCACGAAGCAAGTCTTTAGCGAACGTGAAAACTGTATGAAACTGATATCGACGTTCGATATCTCACACGTGACAATCACGTGACTTATCGAACGTCAATGATACATACATTAATGTCGATTCCATCAGCGATATCTCCGATCGAAAAATACTATAGGTAGCTTCCCCTTCCCATCATTTCCTTATAAGAAAAGGATAGGAGTGGATTAAAATTAGTCCTACGGCACCACACTCATCAAACGAAACACAGAATTGCTTCCATTTCACGTCTGTCTTCTGTGTGTGTGGTATGTCACCGGGCGAGCCAGACAATTCGTGCGCAGTTGTTAAAGCTGGCTCGAATGTTTTTAAATCACTTTGATACTCAGTTATCATTTACAGTGGTAGAACCCGTTTTAACATCTTCGCACGAATTGTCCGGCTCGCCCGGTGAAATACCACGACCACACAGAAGACAGACGTCAAATGAAAGCAATTCCGTGTTTCGTCTGATAAGTGTGGTGTCAGAGGCCTAATTTTAGTCCACTTTCCCTTCCTATCCTTTTCTTATTAACAAATGATGGGAAGGGGAAGTGGACATGGTAGGGGAGCGGACGTATAGGAAGACTATCCTCTTGCTGTGGGTCTCCTCCTCCGTAGATGAAGGGTAGGCAATGCATCTGCAATTGCAGATGTCTATGGGCAGTCGCATCGCTATTTCAGCGAATCCAGGTGACCCCTTGCTCGTTTCCCATTATAAAATATTTAAAAAAAATACTCACTCCTTTTTGTATTGAATTGAGGATGTATTATAACTGTTTCGACGTTTCTATCTTGGTGAGGTAGTTCTTCTTTTGTTGACAACGCGTCCCAGTCGCCAGCGCGCACGCGGAAACTAAGGTCCGTTTTGTAAACGTTGTGTGCGGTGGTGATCACTACCCGAGGATGTATTATAGACCCGGAGCAAGTGAAAACTTCCGGGTTTACCCTATAAGGTGTTAATAATTAATATACATACCTAAAGTGAAATAAACTTCTGATGAATTTGAATATATCGGCGAAGAAATTCAAAATTCTTGGTAGCGTGGTCGTATAAAGCCCAGTTATCCCAAACACTTGCCCCTTTATATCGAAAAAATAAAGTACTCCGATAAATTAGGACATATAAGTTGTCGATTATACGACACCGGAGGACACTCGGAACTAAATAAGATAGAGCAGGGGTCTCATTGGACCAAATTATATATCATAAGAAGTACCAGGAACAAGGATGTTCTGTATTTTTGAATAAATATTATGAATATACCAAACGTAGAAAGTACAATAGTAATAACGCTGATTCTCGTTTCGGAATAAAGCGTATATATACCAACCAAGAGCGTCGGTGGCTCAGTGGTTTAGCTCTTGACTTGCAATCTGTAGGTCCCGAGTTCGAATCCCGCCATGTACCAATGTGTTTTTCGATTTTCGAATTTCATATGTACATATTTACCCGACGCTCTTACGGTGAAGGAAAACATCGTGATGCAACCTGCACATATCTGCGAAGAAATTCAAAGATATGTGTGAAGTCGACCAACCCGCACTTGGCCAGCGTGGTTGACTATGGCCTAGTCACCCCTTAGGGGGTAGGTTCCGTGCCCCTCGGTGGGGACGTATAGTGAGCTGGTGATGATGATGATGATACCAACCTTCACTGGGCCAACGAGAAGTATGGCCTAATCACCCCTTAGGGTAGGCTCCGCGCTCCTCGGTGGCACGTATAGTTTGGTGATCCCTAAAGCCTTGTACGCACCAGGATAGTATTTTAGTCGAGTAGCAAGTAACAAGTATTCGAACAAAGGATTTACTAATCTACTCTACTAAAATGTTGCTGTTCGGACACGATTAGTTACTAAATTACTATCCTAGTGCCTAGGTTTAGGCTTAAACGAGTTTGAACAGTAGTAAATCCTTTGTTTAGATAAATGCTACTTGCTACTCCACTAAAATGCTATCCTCGTGCGAACAAGGCTTAACACAGGGTACGCTTCAAGGCATTTTATCATTCAGTGTGTGTTATTTTGGTCGTTAACTGTTACTTACTGCAGCACGACGACTATCCAGGGGAACTCTGCAAACTCGGACGGATCTGTGGTGTCCGATAGGATACGAGTATCCCTGCCGTTCTTCCAACCGCAAGTTGTTTTCTACAAATATACATATTATCTAGGGACATAAGAGAGCCTCGGTGTCTCAGGGGTTTCGCTCTTGACTACAAGTCATGCAGGTCCCGAGTTCGAATCCCTTCATACCAATGTGTTTCATATGTACAGATTTCCGACGCTCTTACGATGAAGGAAAACGTCGTGATGTCTGCACATATCGGTGAAGGAATTCGCGTCTCATGAGTGGGGACGTATAGTAAGCTGGCGATGATCATAGGCGTGCAAGACGTGCGGGGCGCCTGTACCAAGCGGCACTAATCGGGGTATATACTATTTAGGGCGCCAATTTTTTTGCACCCGGGCGCCTAATGGTCATTTGACCCTGTTTTTATTGAAACGTAGTTTTAAAATCGTTTTTTTTTTGTCATTTTAGAAATAGATGGGATAAGAAAGGAAATTGTACCAAGATTCGAAGTATAAAAAAAAGATAGTATTCTGCCCTTATCTGTTGCAGTCATGTTGTGCATTATCTTAGTATTATGACAAAGTTTCTGTTAAATCTTAGGATTTGTCGGATTTTTATAAAGTAACATAATAAAAGAAGTAAGCACGCGGTATAGAGTCAATATTAAACACAATAGAGAATAGTAGAGTAAAGATGTTGAGGCATCTGATACAACACGAGGACCTGCAAAAATTGAAGGTAAAATAGAAGGAAAGAGAAAGTGAGGAAGACCGAGGACAACTTATATAAACCAGATCAAAAAGAAAGTTTTTAACAGTGGTAGAGCCCGCTTTAACATCTCACGACTTGTCCGGCTCGCCCGGTGAAATACCACGAACACACAGAAGACAGGCGTCAAATGGAAGCAATACCGTGTTTCGTCCGAGGAGTGTGGTGCCAGAGGCCTATTTTAGTCCACTTTCCTTTCCTATCCTTTTCTTATAGGGAAATGATGGGAAGGGGAAGAGGATTAGTGGGGGAGGGGACGCATAGGAAGAAGTATTATCCTTTTGCTGTGCGTCTCCTCCGCGGTAGATTATGGGTAGGCAACGCATCTGCAATTGCAGATGTCTATGGGCAGCGGTCGCTTCGCTTTTTCAGCGAATCCAGGCGACCGCTTGCTTGTTTGCCACTTTATAATATAAACAAAAAAAGTGGACGTCGTATCGTATCAGAAGCTCAATAGGTTGGCACAGGGTTGGAAAGGGCTCCATCAATAATAAAAACCTTAAATTAAAGGAGACAGTAACATATTTGTATAGTTACCGTATCAGTTGAAACTGGTGTTGTTGCAACCGGTGTTGTACCACCAGACAATGTAATATATTCATAAGCGCAACAAATTTCTTCTGTCGTACAATTACCTCTATCACTGAAACAAAAAGTAAAGTGAGCCAATGTAGCACTACTTCAGAGGGGGTCTTATGACCTCACACTCTCTTCACACAAAGTATACTTATGAAGAGGTGGTTAATCACCCATCCATCGCTTAGCAAATCTTATCTACTAGCGACCCGCACCGGCTTCGCACGGGTGCAAAACTGATTCTAAATACACTACAGAAAAACTGTGAACATTGTATATAACAGCCATACTAACAATAATTGAACCCGCGCGAAGCCGGGGCGGGTCGCTAGTTATATATACCTTACTATACCATCCTCTTTAATCACTCTACCTATTAAAAAAACTGCATCAAAATCCGTTGCGTAGTTTTAAAGATTCAAGCATATATAGAGACAAACATGCAAAAAACGTTATTGGTTTATACTATGTAAGGATAAGGATTAGGATAAGGATAAGGATAAGGATAAGGATAAGGATAAGGATAAGGATAAGAATAAGGATAAGGATATATTTACTAATATTATGAGAAGGAATGATTTGTATTTTTAATTAATATAAAAATTAAAATAACTCAAACACTACTGGCCTGATTTCAAAAATTCTTTCACCGTTAGAAAGCTACATTATCTCCGTGTTTCATGGGGTATGTTTCAATTCGGCGCAGACAATTTAGAACAGCTAGTATGTATAAAACTCTCTTGTCACAATTTTAGTTACCATACCTCTCAGAAACGGCTTGACAGATTTTTATATGTATATAAAGTAGCTGAGAATCAACTACAATCTATTTTTTCTTACCTCTAAATGATATTATTCCCTAAACTAATATTATTAATTAGAAAGTTGCGATGGAAGGATTAATGTTTATTTGAAGGTATCTCCGAAACGGCTTTATAGACCTTGGGGAAATTTCGTATAGGTATACGAGTAGAAAAAGGTCTGGAAGACTACATAGGCGACTTACTATGTTTTTAAGTTCCACGCAGACGTAGGCGGAGGCGATAAATTGTAATTTATATGGTATAAGTATAACTACGTTTGTCGAGGCAGCTAGAGTATTAGTAGTTTTACCTTGGTATATTTGGTGAGAGTGTTTTGGTACAACCCGCGGGTATGGTGCACGACCCTTCCTTCCCATCACTTGTACGGCATGGTGGTATATATGTCTCTACGTACACTTCTAAAATTATACATTATAAATATAGTTTGTTAATTAAAGCCAAAAAACCTTACTCTCTGTACTAAAGATAGATAATGTGATAGTCGATTATACTACCCCCGTCGCCCCAAACTAGAATTTCAACGGCGCCCAAATGCAATTAAAACCCATACGAAAAACGGCAAAAGGTATAAGCACCACGAAGGTAATTTACATAAAAACAAATTATTTGCGCCGTGATCTCTTAGAAAATCTCATTCCAAGAAGGGCGCCTGCTCAAGGCGCCTTTTTACATCTGGCGCAACAGGAGGTCAACTGACCCAACTATACTCAAACGTCGCTACTTAAAGAATTTTCTTTGTAACGACAGTTTTCTTTATTCTTACTTAATAGTACTTAAATGAGGTGGTTATTGTTCAACTTCATTTTATTACGACAAGGGCCGTTGTAATGAAGTTACTAAATGCCAAAATCAAATGTGCACAAATACAGCCTAGTGCCAGTCCATAGTATATAGATGTCCCAGGCACACGAGTATAAAATGTACAGAGGCACAGCTTCATAAGACACAAATTTGGCTTAACCTATTGTGTCATCCCTACCAAAAATTTGAATTTTGAACGTTCTACGAAGCTGTGCTAATGTACACTTTATCTACTCATGTACCCTAGATACTTAACTTTACTTCGTTCCAAATGGAAGCCTTAATATAGGTAAACAGAGGCACGTCGAATCCCAAACGACGGTCATTACATTTGACAATTTTAGTCATTTTACCAAAATTATAAGATAAAGTGAAAATATATAGTAAAATAAGGGTGGCTAGTGTGGTAGAGGTAAATTAAAAAATAGTTTTACTGGAAAAACAACATACAACATAACTTACGCCCGTAACCCAGAGGAGTAGGCAGAGACGGACCTACATTTGGCTCGGTCCTGACACACCTCTCTCGCTTCTTCCACATTCATACATCTACGCATACACGACGGTTACGCGTTAATACCGGCCTTCTTGAGTAATTCCTCAAATTGACCGGTATAAGACCGCCTCGGGCGACCCCGTCCAGCACTGCCACTCATTTTCCCAATATAAATCCTCGACGTTAACCTGCATTTATTCATCCTCTCAACATGTCCAAACCATCTATGCATACCTTAACTTAAAATATTAACAAGTTTTAGTGAGAATTTTATAATAGTTTGTCTATGGTTCATTGATTCATTTCGAACGCGGTATAGAGTCAATCGTTTAAATTAATCTTAGTATTACTTTACCTTCAGTTACAGTATCTTCAAGTTTTTGTATACTAGGCTGCGTAGGTGTAACTTCATCAATCAAGTTTGTTGTAGCCTTAGTGACAGGCGCTGGGCCGAATATATCTTTTAATATATCAGCAAGATCCTTATCATCATCTGTCATAGAAATACAATATATTAAGAAATGTGAATTTTCAATATGACTGCCTAGGTATCGCCCGTGACACAGTGACGCACGAAATTTAAAAAAAAACTTGGTTAGATCCTATGTGTTCTATCAGAATATATTATACATAGTAACATCGCGATTCGTGCTTCCTTTAACAGTGGTAGAGCCCGCTTTAACATCTTCGCACGAATTGTCCGGCTCGCCCGGTTAAATACCACTACCACACAGAAGACACGCGTCAAATGGAAGCTATTCCGTGTTTCGACTGATGAGTGTGATGCCGGAGGCCTAATATTAGTATACTCTCTCTTCGGGAAGTGGATTGGCGGGGGAGGTCACTCATAGGAAGATGTATTATCCTCTTGCTGTGCGTCTCCTCCTCCGTAGATTAAGGGTAGGCAACGCATCTGCAATTGCACATGTTTATGGGCAGGGGTTCCTTCGGATTTCTCAACGAATACTCGTGCCCTCTTGCTGGTTTGCCATTTACAAAAAAATGCCTACAGGGGAACGTTAGGATATGTATGTTTGTTACTATTTAACTTCAATACGACTGAACGTATCATTGAGAAAGTTGTTTTTTTTTAAATTCCACACTGTTGAAGTCGTGGGTTCCTACCAGTTTGATTTAGTAATAAATACCTTGAGCTTGACAAAAGGCAAGTAAGACGAGAAGAAATACTGCTTTCACCATCTGTAAGTAAACATTGTCAGCCTTTATTTTGATATTAATATAATTCGACTCAAGCTTGACTAATTATTATTCGTGGGTGGTCTTATTTTTCATAAATAGTACTTGTATTGACTATGAACGTCATACAATAACATAAAGTAACACACTAGTCTAGAAATGGATGGGTCAGTCATAACTTTTTTTTTATAGGAGAAGGGGGCAAACGAGCAGCGGATCAATCAGGTAACTTGGAAATGATTTGATATTACAGACACTTGTCTGTGATGAACTAATGTCGAATCACCACCCCTATCATCCGCAACCAACCGCGTTAAAACGACGAAATCAAATAAGCACAAAATACCATGTCCATAGGTCACTGGTAATCTAACTATCATAAACTAGCGACCCGCCCCGGCTTAGCACGGGTGCAATGCTGATACTAAATACATTACTTCACTACATATAAAACAACGTTCACAGTTTTTCTGTAGTGTATTTAATTTCAGCATTACACCCGTGCGAAGCCGGGGTGGGTCGCTATTATAATACATAACATAAACTTTCCTCTTCATTCACTCTATCTGTTAAAAAAGCCGCATCAAAATCCGTTGCGTGTTTTTAAAGATTTAAGCATACATATGGATATAGGGACAGAGAAAGCTACTTTGTTTTATGCAATGTACTAATGATAAAGTTAAGATGGATGTTTGTTTGTAGATATCTACGAAACGAGTCAAAGGATCTTAAGGAAATTTTGTATAGATGTAGAACAGTCTAGATGAATACATAAGCCTATTATATCAGAAACGTGTCCGGTTCCCGCAGGACACGTTCGTTTTGTTTCCGCGCAGACGGAATCAAGGGTGACAGCTAATCTATACTAATATTATAAGGAGAAAAACTTTGTATTTTTATATTTTTGTATGCACAGTCGAACTAGGATAGGCAAGAGTCCAAGGGGCCGTAATATTTGTCTCGCTTATAGGTTACTCTCTAATCCGAGTTTCTCGCTTATGGAGGTAGCTCGTCGGGACTAGAGAATGACTATCGCTTCTCCTTTGACTGTTTTTAAATAGCTCAAGAACTACTAGTCCGATTTCATATTCTTTCACCGTTAGAAAGCTACATGATCCCCGAGTTACATAGGCTACATATTGTTTTAATTCCGCGCGAATGAAGTCATGAGCTTACGTAATATTTATTTCGACAACTGAAACGGACTTCTTTATCTCTGTTTATGAAGGAAAATAACAGGGATGACGAATGAAGATTTTTGTATAAAACTTGGTAAAAACCAGGTTTTGACCTTTGATAAAACGATTTAAGGATGACTCACTGCGTCCCGGCCGGGACTTGGCGTCCAGTAGGGTTAGGCAGTAAAAAACAAAAACGGAACAATAGCGACTATCGTTCAATTGTGATTGGTTTATGTACTGATATCTGACGTCACGCGTTAAAACCCTAGACCAGTGACACGCACGTAGGTAGCTTTGGTCTTTCGCCTATCGTTTTTCGACGATTTCCTTTAAAATTCTTAGGCAGTAACACGAAATGACAAACATAATCGTCAGTGTATCAATACAAAACATATACCGTTTTGTTCCTAAACGATAATCAGCGTTATTACTGTTGTACTTTCTACGTTTGGTACTGGTACAATCATAAAATTTATTCCAAAATACAGAAAATTCTTATTCCTGATACTTCTTATGATACATAATTTAGTCCAATGAGACCCCTGGTCTATCTTATTTAGTTCCGAGTGTCCTCCGGTGTATAATCGACGACTTATTGGTCCTCGTTTATCGCAGTACTTTATATATTTTTTCGGAATAAGGGGGATAGTGCTCCGTCCGTCACCCGGCTCGGGCACTTTGTAGTGAGTCATCCATTAAGAGTTAAAATAATATAACGAAGGTCTATTTTATTAAACTTTAAACTCAAATATATTTTAGAAAATCTTACTTCTTACTTATCTATTAAAGTGATTTAAATATTACTAAATTAATAAGCGACCCGCCCCGGCTACGCACGAGTGCAATGCTGATTATAATACACTACAGAAAAACTGCGAACGTTGTATATAACATAACAATAATAATTGTAACCGTGCGAAGCCGGGGCGGGTCGCTAGTTATACATATAAACCTTCCTTATGAATCACTCTATCTATTAAAAAACCGCATAAAAGTCCGTTGCGTAGTTTTAAAGATTCAAGCATATATAGGGACAAACATAAAAAGCGTTATTGTTTTATATAATAGTGTAGATAGATTGTCGCCAATGACTTCGTCTGTGCGAAATTAAAAAAAAAAACATAGTAAATAGCCTATGTTTTCTTCCAGACTGCTCGTATGTACTACATACGTGGAAATGCCTGCAAACATCCATACATCCATAGAAAAATTCAATCGAAACTGAAGTGTCTCTGTTATCTATATAGTTATAAATAGAAAATTTATGATTGCTTGTTTTGCATAGACTCGGAAACTACATAACCAAATTGGAAATTAAAATAACCATAGTAATCTTCTCAATATATATCCTAGATCGATGTTTTCTAACGTATATAAACAAAAAATAAAATGTCATTTCAAGGTCATTATAAAGGAAAATGACTTCAATGTAAATAAGATACAAGGGGGAATGGATAGATTCAATACCCTACAAAATCTGACTGCAGTATAGTAAGTATACACAGTTATCGTTTTAATGTTTTTCACATCCGAACCAAAAAGTATGAACCCGTACTTGCATAGGTTAAAATACAAAAAAAATAAAAATAAATAAAAAAAACAAAACACACTAACCTTATATTATATTCACAAGTTTTCACGTAACTTTACAAAAATATAATTTATTTTATTAATTCTTTTTTTTACTTTAAAACATTGTTAAAAGAACTTTATTGGAGTTTAAAACGACACAACGTCTACACAGATAGTAATTTTAAGACTGATTAAAATATATCTAACGTAGTGTTGCACAGATGCGAATAATTCCAGCTGTGTCGTTCATCCAAACCGGTTCACAGCTCAAGGAAAAACCCAAAGAGATATCATACATAGAGGGAGCGCTCTATAGTAATTTGACAGCAATATGCATGCCGCGTAAGAAATTGTAAAAAAAAAACAAATGTTTGTCAGTATTATGAAATTTTCCCAAGTTTTGGAAAATGTGTTTTTTTTATTGTAAAATAAACAGTGGAATAAACTAAAACATTCATTAAAAAGCTAATTATCGTTTTTCGTTACTATTATTTTATTTAAAACAATTTAAATACAATCAATTTTTTACAAAGACTATTTGTGCTTTGTGGTTGTTATAATTTTTTTATTAGTGTTTTAAAAATGTCTCGATTAATTGTAATATTAAACTTTAGTAAATACTACGAAATAAAATAAAAATATGAGAAAATAGGTTACATTCGGTCGAATTTTTATGTCGGCAAATTAATGTAAAGGACAACACTGGGGGAAATATCCCTACAGGTGACCTCCGGACGTAGACAGAGAAAACAACGGAGATCAACGAAAGTGCCTCACTTTTAGGTTTCGAATGTTCCATCTATAGTATAACATATCTTTGGAAAAAACATTTAACATTGTGACTAGATTCAGTAAGGCGCTGCTATCGTGATTTGCTGTCAGTAAACATATATCGACCGACAAGACACAATGCCAATATCAGACCTGGTGAATATAAAAGAAACTAAATTATGACAGCTCACTAGCGCCACCCAGTTTTATATAATATTACAAAACGATGAAAAGTTCTTTGTGATACTGTTGCTGACCTTGCTTTTTATCTTCTATGGAATTTCTTGAGATTAAATAAGTTTTCTGGCAACAGCGGAGGTATGAGTCCTAGAGACTTGATATTTTCCTTTTTTTTATATTATAATGTAGCAAACGAGCAAGCGGCCACCTGAACTTGCTGAAATAGCGAAGCGACCGCTGCCCATAGACATCTACAATTGCAGATGCGTTGCCTACCCTTAATCTTTGGAGGAGGAGACGCACAGCAATAGGATAATTCCTCTCCCTATGCGTCCCCTCCCCCGGAAAATGCACTTCCTCTTCCCATCATTTCCTTATAGGAAAAGGATAGGAAGGGACAGTGGATTAAAAATTAGTACTCCGGCACCACACTCATCAGACGAAACACGGAATAGCTTCCATTTGACGCCTGGCTTCTGTGTGGTCGTGGTATTTCGCCGGGCGAGCCGGACAATTCGTGCGAAGATGTTAAAGCGGGCTCTACCTCTGTTAAATTACACTACACATATGGTTTGTAATTACTACTTCAGAATTATGTTATAAAAGTTCCACGCGGACGAAGTCGCTACCGCTAGTAAAATATATTATTTAAAATACAAGCAGGAAAAAGATCGATTCAGTAAATATAAGTACATCACTATCTCCTTATACTTGTGTAGTGGGATTTTGCTGAGGTCACGGGTCAGGGGTATTTATGAGATAGATAATATATTAAGAATAATTATTGTTATAACAATATTAAAATGTTGGAGTTATTGTTGACTAGCTGTTATTCGCGACTTCGTTCGCGTGTAATTAAATAAATAAATAAAAGTTGAACTAATCGTCATAATATACGATTCTCGGTTCTTTAAATATCTCAAAAACGGTGGCTCGTAGGAATAAAATATTTTTGTCTCTGGCAGTTCTTTGACAAAACCTGTCGTTTTGCTTTGACCTTTAATTTTTTATTCCATCCAGGGGAACTATGCTGCACTTTGAAGTTTTATTTATAAACCTAGGGCTTCATTAGATCGATGTCAAGCAAAAAACGGCCTCACGCCGAAGTTAATTCTCCGTTTTTTCCGCAAACTCTGTCTAATGAAGACCTATCGTAATTGTATTAGGTCGTTCGGAAAGTCATTTCGTTTTTTCCCGATAGAGGATTTAATTGAATTGTTTGCACCCAAATTCTCACTTAAGCCGTTTAATTATTATATGCTTTGAAAGCTCATATAACAAGGCTAGTTTGTAATATAAGAAAAGTTTCAATTAATTCTACGTTATAGTTTTTGGTTGGTGCCCTTTTAAATATGGAGAGCGAAAAGCAAAATTTTCGACTTATTTTATGTTTTGCTACAGAAAGGCTAAAAATGCTGTTGAAGTCAGAAAGAAATTGACCGATGTGAATGGAGAAAACAGAAAGACAGTACGCCAGTGCCAGAACTGGTTCGCTAAATTTCCATCCGGCAATTTTTATGTCGAAGAGTTTTCAAGTTTTGAAGGCTGCTTGAAGCTGATAAATACAAAATAAAGTTTTGTCACTCGCCAATAGCTTCTACAGCTTGAATGGGATACAATGACATACCCAGACCTAGCACTATTGTCAGTATAGGCAGAATTGTCTATAATTTCCATCAAAAAAACGAAATGACTTTCTGAACAACCCAATATTTAGAACGATTTCACCAACTCTCAGCCTGTTGGGAATTAATGTAACTTGAACTTTATTATCAACGTCTAGTCTATTTAGACTGGACTATTCTACCGATTGTTGTTGCAGTATTAACAACCCTAGTATACATACATACATACATACATACATACATACAAGACTACCTAAACTCAAACCAATATTGATAAACAATGTTTATCTTCCTAAATGTAAACTATGATTTTCCCGGGGTAATAACTTTGTGATAAGATAATTATTTAGGTTTTATTTTGGTCTTTTATAAACGCCTGATGTTGACCAGTTTACCTATTGCAGAGTACGGAGCGTGAGCAGTGGTCGCGTCTTCTGCCACGTGGGAAGTTTCGCGCCCAAAGTTTTTTACTCTGTGACAGCTGTCAAGTTGAAATGTGGTATTTTTTTGTTTTTTATGGCTCCATAGTGTTCAGCCAATGTTGAATGCTTTTGTTTTATACAAGACTAGCTGTTGTGCGCGACTTCGTCCGCGTGGAATAAAATAATATAGCCTATGTTACTCGGGGTTAATGTAGCTTTCTAATGGTGAAAGAATTTTTGAAATAGGCCCAGTAGTTCTTGAGTTATTTCAATACAAACATAAATAAAAAAATACAAAGTTTCTCTCTTTATAATATTAGTATAGATGATTTTTGTGAGACGGATCAACGGCTTTCTGGAGGTAGAGGACCTTAACAGTTGTCGTTAAAGCCCAAAGCATGTTCCGGGATTTTTTATAATTTTATTGTTTTTTTGTAAAAATTGGTAAAAATCTGATTTTTTATTCAAATTTTCCCCTGCCTCCAAATGTTATGTGATGTTTTTTTGTTCAATTGCTTTATTTTAGATTAACTCACATGAGAACAAAATAAAAAAAACCTAAAATTTTCTTAAAATGAAAGGAGAATGCGCGATCTGGTCTACCTACTTGACAGCAACAAGCCATGTTAGAAAGTTCTTTTTTATGATTTATTTTTGTGTATGACGGTAAATGTGCAGCTTATGGAGTTATCGAGTTATTGTCAAAAATAATAGCAAAGTGTTTAGTTTCAATTCGCTTCTACATAAACTGACTTGCATCTGTTGTACTGAAGTTTGCCTTTATTTGATATAGGGTTCACGAGGACAAAGTCGCGGGCGACCACTAGTAGAAAAATAAAAACGATGCAAATCATTTAATTTATTTATTTTAAAATAACTCTGATAGCATATTGACTTTTTATTATCTATGTTTATGAAATTGCAAGCCAAAAGTTAAATTATTATCTTACATTATATTAAAATACTGTTTCCATGGCTTCGTCAGCGCGAAATTACAAAACACTGAGCAATATTCCATAAAACTTTCAATCGCAAATGGCAACATATCTATACTAATATTATAAAGAGAGAAACTTTGTATTTTTGTATTTTTGTTTGTATTGAAATAACTCAAGAACTACTGGGCTGATTTCAAATATTCTTTCACCATTAGAAAGTTACATTATCCCCGGGTAACATAGGCTATAATATTTCATGTTACGCGGACGAAGTCGCGCTCAACAGCTAGTAATAAAATAAAATAAATAAAAATATCTTTATTGTCGTAAAACATTTATCCATAATTGCTATGGCTCTGCCTCCTGGGGTAGGCGAGAGCCTGTGTCCCAGGAGGCAGCGCCTTCTCCTTGTTCTAGGTTCAAGGTTATAAATAGTACAAGTGTTTCTGCAGTCGAACTACAACTACTACTACTACTACCATTATCTTTCTACGCTTAACGCTCTTTAACTATTATTCTTGTCAGGTTTACGTATTGCCTCGCGGCGCTAGTGTCGTCGTTGGTGCTGACTGCGGGCCAGTCGAGCGATGACATCCTAAATCTGGATCCTGATTTAAGTGAAACTCCCGGTTAGTTATTTAAAAATAAAAACTCATTAACTTGAAAACCTCCTTCTGTTGGAAGTCGGTTGAAAAATACTAGTCCTGTAGTAATCAGGAATTAATAAAAAAATGCTTAATTAAATTGACGATACTGTCCGTACACTGGAGGCCAGCGCATTTACAACATTTGTCCACTCTGAGTGCGGCGATAAGTAAATAAGTAAACTTGTTTAATAAGTGACATAAACTAAAACTTAATATTATTTTCTAGACGCTGAGACATCTGGCACAGGTGAGTCGAGCGGCAATTGTTTTTATTAAATACTAGCTGTTGTTCAAGACTTCGTCCGCGGGGAATAAAAAAATATAACCTATTTTTCTCGGGGATATTGTAGCTTTGTAACGGTGAAAGAATTTTTGAATTCGGCCCAGTTCTTGAGTTATTTCAATATGTACGAAAATACTCAAATTCAAAAATAAAATAAATTCGATAAAGTAATTTTTCCTATAAATTATATGAAACGGCAAGTAACAGACTTCGGATTTGTCACTCAGAGGGACAGGGAGCAAGAAAGAGAATATTTAACAATTTTTTCATATTATCTTTGAGACAAGAGCAGAGAAAGCAGTATTATTTTTTGGTAAACATTAATATTAATGCTAGTCATTTTGCTACTGAACAAATACGATATCTACTTAAAATGTGTTTTCTATGAGCATTAAATGGCAAATCATTCAAAAAAACATTTTTAAATTATTAGTGTTTTATATTTGCAAGGTTTATTCCGAACTAATTAATGATTTACTGATATAAATGAGTTATATATATCACCAATGAATATATATTTATTACTCTTTTCACTAAAGTAATGAAGTGCATATTAGTTTATGATTCTTATAAAGTTACTGCGTGCCGGACCGAGGACGGAGCCGACGGGGTCTGCGTAGCGTACTATCTCTGCGATCAGGAAAGCAAGACTATAATTGAAGACGGATATGGTGTAATGGAGCCCAGGTATGTGGCTACACTATACTGTCAGGTACCAGGGTACACTCGCGTTCAGATCTACAGAATACATACACAAAATGGTTAGTAACAAATTGGCGTCGGCGGCTCAGGGGTTTAGCTCTTGACTTGTAAACTGCAGGTCCCGAGTTCAAATCCCGACATGTACCAATGTGTTTTTCGTTTTTCGATTTTCATATGTACATAATCCCCGACCCTCTTAAGTGAAGGAAAACATCGTGATGTCTGGACATATCGGCTAGAAAATTCAGAGATAAATGTGTATTCACGCAAAGTACGCGCTAGTCGTGGAGTTTAGGAAAATGGAGCCCATCATGTCTCAAATCTTACCTTTTACCTTAGTAAAGAAGTGCACTTGAAATGATTTCTATAAAAGGTAAACAACGTAAATCTGAACAAATCCCAATATAATATAATAAAGTCCAATTATATTTGATTTTACTAACAAGTGATAGCGACCCACCCCGGCTTCGCACGAGCGTAATGCTGATATCAAATACAATACAAAGATGCAGAAAAAATTTAATTATTTACATAACATTAAAAACCTAAAAAATAACAGAATTCCACTATTTAATGGATTTTATTATTCATATAAACCTTCCTCTTCAACCACTCTATTAAAAAAAAACCGCACGAAAATCCGTTGCATAGTTAAGTTTTAATATAGGGACAGAGAAAGGCACTTTGTTAAGTACTACTTACCTAAGTAGCGTTTAATAATTTGTTATTACAGAATAGGAGGTTGTCCTAACCTATTGGCTGTCTGTTGTCGTGGTAACCAAGTGATAGCCGAGAACCGTACAACAACGACGCCCGAACCGATATTTCCCAAGTCTAGTGACGACAAGAATGTCGACATTGTTCCACCGATTACTGCAGACCCGGGAAAGATAATCGGCAAATGTGGTATATCAAATCCGGCAATAGGAATATTAGACACCGCTCCCAGGATGGACAGCACTCCTGACTACAGGATATACGCCGACTACGGGGAATATCCATGGATGGTCGCAATACTTAAGTAAGTTTAATGGCCGAATGTTTGAGCGCCACTCAAATATTTTATTAGTTTGTTACATAATATCGGCTACAGACGTTCAGTTTTTTAACTGTACAGTTAAAAGTGACGCCCTTGTGCGTACACACGTTCAGTTTTTCAGTTGTAATTTTTTTTTTATTATTTATTTATTTTATTAGTTTTACATTATTTTACAATTAGATTCGCCGCCAAACGGCAGTACAGTTTGATGGCGGCAGACACACTCATGTCTGTTTTCACCAACCAACCCCTGAAGTAGTTTTAGATAGGTGTCTTTTTGCTTTAAGGTCTCCCTAAATCTAACGGATCCCTTGCGGTCTAAAGTGACACTTAACTGTTGGTGAAAACGAAAGTAGTGTTAGGTGACATTTAAAATAGGTTAAGGGTTACCTAAAATTTAGGGATTGTTGGTGGAAACTGCCATCATTTGCTTAATTTAGGTACATCATATTCTTAAATTTATTTTATGCAATTATAGTTTTATCCAAGAAACGTTTTTTACTATATATATTTACAGCGTTTCTCGATTGCTTATTATTATGTCTGAGCCAGTCTACTGAGTTGTACAACTTCGGGATGAGGCACTTCCTTGTTCTCTCTCAATCATAATTATTTGTTCTTAATTTCGCTTTCATTGAAATAAGACGTGTACGGAATAAAAGAAAAGCGATTACATTTTATGTTTTCTTCCGCGCAAAGATAAAAAGTATATTAGTAAATGTAGCGCTCATCCCGCCAGGCGAGGGATCCTTTGCCTAACGTTTATATCTTTTCAAATAGACGTAGTGCAGACGAAGAAAAATGGGAAAAGAGTAACTATATCGGAGGCGGCACACTTATACATCCATCGGTTGTAATGACAGTGGCACATAAACTTAAAGAGAAGAAACCAGAAGACGTGAGTACAATTTATATTTATTGACCGACAAGAATATTTGAGCCGTCGGCTATAAGTGAAAATAAATCATGATAGGACGCCAGCGGCATCCGTTTATTGCATTTTATATGACTGATACCAGCGCCTCTCATCAAACTAGACATCCATGGTCTGAAGTCCTTTTCATCAGGGCCCTCGGTGCCATACATGCAAAGTGTGCGATGCATTCGGGCGCCAAAGCCAATGGCTCAAAAACAAAACAATATAATAGTTCAATTCTTTGCTATATTTCAATTAAAAATGCTTTAGGGGTGCCAAAACCCTTTTGTGCACACATGCGTCAGTAGTCCTTACGGAGGCCCTGCTTTTCATTTCAGGCAAGATCCTTGTCTGTCTGTATGAGCTGATAAAATTAAAGTAGTTACATAAAAGTTGAACTAAATTATGACAGCTCACTAACGCCACCGTTAATGTTAAATAAAAAAAAAAACTGTGAAAAGAGCTTTGTTGACATCGAAATATATTTTTATATTCTTCACAGTTAAAAATCCGTGCTGGTGAATATGAAACGAATACTTTTAACGAACAATACGATCACCAAGAGCAGAATGTTGCCAAAATTGTCATTCATCAAAATTATTTTAGGCGTAAGTTTCTCCAAAACTACGTTAATACTGCTTGCTTTGTACTGCCTTCCCACGCCTCTCCTGCCTCCTTTGTCCAATGCGCCTAAAGCCTTGTAGGCACCAGTATAGTATTATGGTCGAGTAGCAAGTAATTTAGTAACTAAACATGTCCGAACAAAAATACTTTAGTAGAAAAGATTAGTAAATCGTTTGTTCGGACACGTTTAGTTGTGCGAACATGGCTTAACATTGTGTTCAGCTCAGCGCCTCCCGCTATGTTCCGAGTCGGACACAAGCCCTTGAGAGTAAAATTGATTGGCTCGCTTAAAACGTTTTTATAGCGTACCCCACTAAAATGTTGCTGTTCGGACACGTTTCTTTACTAAATTACTTGGAACTTCACTAAAATACTGTCCTAGTGCGTACAAGGCATTAGTTCCCTCCTTAGTACACCGTTTACAACCACCGAGAGAGTGGAGCCCGCTTTAAAATATTCGCACGAATTGTCCCGGCTAGCCCGGTGAAATACCACGACCACATAGAAGACAGGCGTGAAATGGAAGCAATTCCGTGTCTCGTCTGACGAGTGTGGTGCCGAGGGCCTAATTGTCCTCTAGCTGTGCGTCTCCTCCTTCGTAGATTAAAGGTAGGACACGCATCTGCGGTTGCGGATGTTTATAGGCAGCGGCCGCTTCGCTACTTCAGCGAATCCAGGTGGCCGCTTGCTCGTTTGTAGTTTTAATTTTTCTTCATCTACAACGTGTTTTTTTTTTTGGTAACAGCATCAGTGTACAATGATATCGCCTTGTTATTCTTGGAAAAGCCTGTCGTGATGAATGATGATTATCCTAGCATTGGGCTCGCGTGCTTGGGCAGGCGCCTCCCGCCCGCCAACACCACTTGCTTCAGCATGGGTTGGGGCGCCACTGACTTCAATAATAGAAACGTATACGCGTCTGTACTAAAGAAGGTTAGTGGTTTTCAAGCATCTTCGAAAAGCACATTTCAAGTTGCGCAGAACACAGTTCTAAGTATACGAAAATGGGTGCGGGATCTGCACTACACAGCTAACTTGAGCTTCCAAAAAAAAATTGAAACACTCCATCGGCGAAGACCATAGATATGTGTGATATTATAATATAAAATAATATAAAGACTAAATTAGCCTTGTTACCAAGAAAAGTGTCAGATAAAGCATGATGACATGGTTGATGGGTTGTTCAGATGGTGCTTAGGGGAGGGAGGAAAAATTGAAATATATCTGCAATAAGAGTCCACAAGACAACTTTATTTTGCCAGGTGAAGCTGCCGCTATTGGATGGCGTGGATTGCGAATCGAAGTTGCGGAGGACCCGGCTTGGCCCAACGTTCAGGTTGCACCAATCCCTCGTATGTGCTGGAGGAGAAGAGGGCATCGACACGTGCAGAGGCGATGGCGGCGCCTCACTTGTTTGTCCTCTAAAGGTAAGCTTACATAGAAACTCACTATCTTTTTAGAAAACGTCGGCTTAAATACATCACAACGGCCGACAGTCGCAAATGCCAATTGTTGATATGCTACACACAAGTGTCTAAAATAAGCTAATTATCTTCCGCAGCCCGGCACCACACGGTACGCAGTCTACGGAATGGTCGCATATGGTCTGTCATGCGGTAAGAAGGATGTCCCAGGCGTGTACGTCAATGTTCCAGCGCTGTACGACTGGGTGACTCAGCAAATCACTGCCGAGGGTTATGATGAAAAGGCGTATAAAATTGTTTAGTTCTCGTCTACTGGTGTTCCGTTGTAACAAATATAAAAACTATCTTATTTAAAAGAGTATAAAGCTTTGTACGCACCAGGATAGTACTTTAGTAGAGTAGCAATTAAGTAGTTACTAAACGTGTCCGAACAGCAACATTTTAGTAGAGTAGATTGGTAAATCCTTTGTTTGGATACTTTTTACTTGCTACTCGACTAAAATACTATCCTGGTGTGAACTATACCTAAGTGAAATTATAGTCGATCCCTTGTACGCTTAACATTTTATGAAACTTCTTCAAAATTAAACAACGTAACCTTATAACGGCGTGGACAAAATACAATATTATTTATATTTTGAAGTTTTTAACTTAGCACAATTTCATCACTTTTTTCAAATGATTACAAATTTATTATAATAACCCCAGTCGACCGTCGATACAATGTTGTGTGAGTTTACCTGTAGATTTTTTTTTAAACTCACAAAAAACTAATGTCAACTGGATTCGATAAACGTACGAAGCCAGTATCGATTATTAACAATGTAAGGACACCTAACTTTGTATGAGTGTAAAATTGATAGATGTCTAGAAAATATAAGCAAGTAAATAATTCAAGCCATGATGGACTCCATTTTCCTTCACTCCACGACTAGCGCGTATTTTGCGTGACTTCACACATATCTTTGAATTTCTTCGACTATTGCATCACGAAAAATTGTCATAAATATAATTTGTCTTTTGATATTTTGTTTGTTGTACCATTTTTTTATATATATTTGTTAAATAATAAAATAAAAAGTGCTTTTATATTTTCTTATTTGTAATTTTCTTATTATTTCATTACCACTTGAGGGAAACGAAAGAGACAGCAAAATTATTAAAAAAAAGGGGAAAATGAAGATAAAACGAAATATGCATAGTCCAATTTATGTTCAGCAAACTTACGTAGTCAATATAAAGCAGGCTACAAACGTTCAGTTTTAACTGTGCCGTTAAAACTGAGCGTCTGTAGCCGGCTTTAGATAATCGAAATTGTAGATTGTAGTTTTTTTTCTATCTGGGGGATCTTCAAAAGATACCCTGGTTTGTTGGGGGAACGACAGGGTAGGGTGATCAACTTCCAGTGTGACTGCAAGGGTCCCAGGCTCTGCAGTACAGGAACACAACGGGAACCTTTGCTCTAAGCTTCTGCACGACTCCTGAAATTCTTGTGCCTTCGCTATACCCGTGACATTAGACAGCAATATCCGTGCCGCGTAAGAAGTTATAAAACATAAAATGTTTGCCAGTAACATGAAAATTTTCCCAAATTTGGGAAAATGTGTGTTTTTTTTTAATTTTAAAATAAACAGTAAAATCACTTTTGACGTGTAATGTAAAGAACAACACTGGGGGAAATTTCCCTACGGGAGACCTTCTGGGTTCGACGAAAATGCCTCACTTTTAGGTTTCGAATGTTCCATCTATAGTATAACATATCATTGGAAAAAAACATTTAATATTGTGACTAGATTATCCAGTAAGGCGCTGCTATCGCTATTTGCTGTCAATAAACATATATCGACAGACAAGACACAATGTCAATATCAGACCTGGTGGATATAAATGAAACTAAATTATGACGTCACACTAGCGCCACCAAAAACAGTCAACGGTTGATTTAACTATGTCGTTGTACAACGCCCATCCCTATTTTGCCTACTCGCTACTTGCTACTCTACTAAAATACTCAGACAGTCCGAACTAGGCATAAGTATGATTTTCCGAGAGTAATTACTTGCTTATATGATATTTACTAACCAGTTTCCCTGTTTCAATGTACGACGCATGAGCAGTGCTCGCGTCTTCGCCGACCGGGGACGACGTTTCGCGCCTTAAACTTTATTCTCTATGTCAGCTGTCAAGGTGAAATGAGGTAAGCCTTTTTTTTATTTTTTTTTAAGACAATAACATAATGTTCTGCCAGTGTTGAATGCATCTGTTTTATATTGTTTGATTACGATTATTGATAGGCTGACGTCTCGAGGTTTTATCCGAAATGGATAAAAACCCGAGACGTCAGCCCATCAATATATATATATATAAAATACAAGACGTCATAATGATTAGGAAAACAAAGTATCGAAACGTTTTACTCCAATTTCCCCAGTATTGCTAGGGTCGATTCTTTTTTCCC